>MJUU01051564.1:0-36308 GCA_002080025.1 Modiolus philippinarum | reverse complement strand
TGATAATATTTGGTATGTAGGTTAGTCTTGGGTAGTACATGTCAGTCAGGCAGGTGACTTTTGTCCTTGACCTTAATTTCACGGTCTAGTGGCCACGTTAAGTTTTTCTGCTTAAGTCCATTTCTCAATAACTAGAAGTGGTAGGTTGATAATATTTGGTATGTAGGTTGGTCTTGGGTAGTACATACGTCAGTCTGGCAGGAGACTTTTGTCCTTGACCTCAATTTCACGGTCTAGTGGCCACGTTAAGTTTTTCTGCTTAAGACCATTTCTCAATAACTTGAAGTGGTAGGATGATAATATTTGGTATGTAGGTTAGTCTTGGGTAGTACATGTCAGTCAGGCAGGTGACTTTTGTCCTTGACCTCAATTTCACGGTCTAGTGGCCACGTTAAGTTTTTCTGCTTAAGTCCATTTCTCAATAACTAGAAGTGGTAGGTTGATAATATTTGGTATGTAGGTTGGTCTTGGGTAGTACATATCAATCTGGCAAGTGACTTTTGTCCTTGACCTCAATTTTAGGGTCTAGTGGCCATGTTAAGTTTTTCTGCTTAAGTCCATTTCTCAATAACTAGAAGTGGTAGGTTGATAATATTTGGTATGTAGGTTGCTCTTTGGTAGTACATGTCACTCCGGCACTTGACTTTTGTCCTTGACCTCAATTTCACGGTCTAGTGGCCATGTTAAGTTTTTCTGCTTAAGTCCATATCTCAATACCTGGAAGTGGTAGGTTGATAATATTTGGTATACAGGTTGGTCTCGGGTAGTACATGTCAGTCTGGCAGGTGACTTTTGTCCTTGACCTCAATTTTACGGTCTAGTGGGCATGTTCACTTTTCTGATTAGTTCACTTAGATTTCACATCAATTGAGAGGCCAGCAGGGACGGGCGAGACATCTTTTAGGGTCATCACTTGTGATAATTTATGTCGAAAATATCAGTTGTTGAACTTAGTCATTTTTATGTCAAATTTTAACAATAGGGTACCCCCTTTGTCCAGAGCAAATCTCCTACAGTTTAATAGACAGGAAGTTTTTATAATGTAGATCATTTGTACCTGTATCAGAAATATACTCAGTACTTTTATTTTCCTTTTTGATTTATATCCAAGTAGCTGAACTTTCAGAAATAGGCTACTTTGGTGGAAGGTTTAACATTGAAAATTAATGAAAATTATAAGTACATTTCAAATATTTAGGGTCAACCCGTGTGTAAGATTTACTGTCCATGTAAAAGAAAACCTGGTTTGCTGTCACATTGATAGCTTTCCACTTGTGTTTTATTCACATGGAACTACAAGCTCCAATACAAAATATGGTATCAAATTAGTATATACTAAACATTAAAGTTGTATTTTGATTTACAGATGTTTGAAGTCAGGATTGAAGGAAGATCCAGAATGTGTACAGGCATTCCTAGCTACAGTATCCAGTAGACTGTATAGAGCTGAGATGTCAGACAGGTATACAGTCATAAGTTTTATCAATTACCGTATTATGTATAATGGGAAAATTCTTTGCTCCTTACTATTTCTGATGTAAATACAAGACACAAATATTGTTATTCACACAATAGTAGATCAAAGGACATAATGTACCCTGAAATGTAATTCATTAGTTATACAGGAAAATACAATCTTTATGTATAAGGAAGAACAGAATACATGTACCTACATAAAAAACAACCCAATAGAATAGAAATTTCCAAAATGAAAAGAAAAAGTAGTGGCATACTTCTTTATTGAGACCCTCTTTATCAGGTAGGGGATGCACTTAGTTAGAATTGTTTGATTCTGCAGTGAAGTCTTCAAATTCAGTTGAAACAAGTTCAATGAAGGGTGTTCAGAAGTGCATCTTGGCTCTCCATGATACATTTTTGTACCATCCTTCAGCCAAAGAAATTTATAAGTTACTTAGCAGATAACATAAATTTTATGTCCTGTTTTACTGTAAATGATTTTAAATGAATAATGCTTTAATTTATAAAGAACATAGCTAATCAAACGTGCAATCAATCAATCAATGTAATAATGCGTAAATCTGCCTAAATAATGAGACAGCCTGAAAGAGATAAATTGAATCAAAATATACAGGATTTTTTTCTCCAAAGAAATATTTTAGGAGAAAAACAATATGATGACTTTGAAGTCAATTTTTGTATAGAAACATATTAACCTTTATCCTTTGAACTTTGCATTATACTTATTGAGTGTAAGGTTATATCCGTGGCAACAGTAGAGACATCTGACCATCGAAAGCTGCGTAAAATGCATTCATAGAATTTCTATTTTCTGTTCAGATATCGGTGAGCATGTCTAGTTAGTGATTTGAACTTTTTTCATTAACATTTTCATTTTATTATCAGCTGTTATTTATAATGAATGCCTGGCATGGATGTTTTTATTTCTGTTATTATTAAATCTTCCTATCTGAGATTTGAATGAGGTATGATGAGTTTATATGACCTTTTTATATCATATATGTATCAACTGGATGATTATTCTTTACGATTTTAAATACTACCACTATGCAGAATCATAGCTCTATAGAGGTAGATTTTTATTTGGTGGACCACATTTAAATTTTTGAAAATTATGTGTAAAGGACTAAGATTTTTTCCTGTAAGGATCAGTATGCCCAATACAAATTACTGTCTCCTTTATCGATAAATGGATGGTTCTATAGATTTTATCAAGAACAGATATATGTCGTTGAAGGATTACATGACAGATGTTTTATGTTAATGTATTGTAATTTTTTTGAAACAAAAACCAGCGGATTTTACCAATTAAGCCAATGTTCATATTTCTCCCATGGTGACTTGTGATAAAAAAATTTTAAAAAGGGGGGAAAAGACTGTGCATGAAGTCTTTCTTTACCATTGAGTTTGTTAGCAGAGAATAAAGGTACAATAATACCTTATTGACAGAAAAGCAAGTTCTTTTGGAAACATAATTATTTTCTAGAAAAGTTCAATTTTTGTTTTTGGAACATAATCTTATTATTTTTCTGAAAAAAAAAGCCATTTCCATCAATGTAAATTTCCTTGTTATAGATTAACTAATCAGTTTTGTTCTTTCAATGGAATGAATAGACTGTGGAAGTACTTTTATTCGTGGACATCAATTTTTGTGGTTTTCATAAATATCATTAATTTGTGGGTAGTTAAATTTGTGGTTTCGAATGCCATGCCATTAAATCTCTAGGGAAAATGCATTTTGTTGGGAATTTAATTTCGTGGTTTTAGCGAACCACGAAATCCATGAAAATTGGAACCCCAGAACAATAGTACTTTCACAGTATTAGTCTTTGGATAGAAATCCACAGCAGTATTCCAAATATATTTCACTGGAAAAACAGAAGTGTTTCCTCTATAGTACTAATGTGGAAGGACTTTAATTCGTTGACAGCAATTTTCATGGTTTTCATAAATATCACTATTTCGTTGGTATGTAAATGGGTGGTTTCGAATTCTATGCATTGAAACTCGAGGGAAAAATGCATTTTGTTTAGAAATTTCGTGGTTTAGGCAAATCACAATATCCACAAAAGCTGGAAGCCATTGAACAATAGTACTTGTACAGTATGTAAGAATTTAGGAAGAGCATGTTCTTTTTTGCTCAGTTAGTTACTGTGTTGTTTATAACATTAATAGTTGATAGTTATGTTGTAAATAGAGAAATAATTGCATGTAAATCTAGGTTCTTACAGCTTTGCATGATTGTTCCTTCTTATTCCTTCGATAGGAAAGATGGAAAGTCACCGGAAGAGAGATGGAACCAGTTGAAGCTTGTCATGAAATTTATTCGCCCATCCTCGGCAAATCTTCAGCTCAGCGACGTAGAGAGGCAATACACGTTTAATAACACTGTTTTATTAAAACACAAGCTTAACCTAACACAGTTATAGTACTAACACATACACTGTTTTATTTGTGTGAAGCTTTTTCAGAATGTAGTCGGCTAATCTTCAGACTATGTATATTTCTTGCTTTATTTCTTTCATGGATGTTCTTTTTCAACACAAGATCTTTCATGCAATTCTATCTGCATTTAAAGATTATATTGCTTTTGTCTAGTCTTATGGACAAAAAGATATGGCAATACTGTAACAGTGTTTTACCTTTATTACAACAATTTTGGGGTAAAGATTACCTAATACAAATTCGGTACTAGGGTTTTTATGGTATTTCTATTCCTTATTGATGATCACAAATGGATTTCTAAATATTTTTATCACAATGTATGTCGAAGTTTTCAGGTTAGATTTAATAATCAAAAGTACTACTTTTATTGCAACTGTTAACTGGTTTACCAAGAAGTCCACATATCTGCTGGATACCAGTCTAATATGGAAAACATAGTGATTAGGACACATAAACAATTTGAAAGATGATTAAGGCTTTTTCATGCATATTTCAGGACTGTTTTATCGTAAGTTTTTAAAATGAGCCCTCTTCCCAGCACTGACCCTTTTTTGTCCAATCGCTTAAGTTTTCAGCTAAAAACAATGGCACTATAAAATCCTAAAAAAATGGCATTTTCCTTCACTTCTTACTTATTGAGAACTGAAATAATCACTTTTAACTTTGCTGCTTAAAATAAGCTGTTGTGAACATTTTTATTCCAAACCTATAAAGTTTCTTTTGACTTTTTATTATAAAAAGTAATAAAGCTGTTTTTTATTTCTAACAGGTATGTTTTACATGGTTTTGGGTAGATCTGTGAACCCCCATACAATTTATATACCAAAAATATTAATTAAACTACAGTTATCTCATCTGTATTGAACCAAGAATCCAGAACACACTTTGTGAGATTTCCAACCATGGATTATAAATATCAGAGAAAGTAATTAATTCACAAAACTTTGTTTCAGTAAATTAGGCTCACTGTAAGTGTTGTCCATTCTGTAGTAGAATTGGTGGCTAGAAATCTTATTCTGTAGTAGAATTAGTGGCTAGACTTTTATATTACAGTGAAACCTAGGTACTTTTCATTGATTAATTCTATATCTAATTTATTCTTTTCTGATTCATCAATCGATCTGAAGCAAAAGAAGAGACCTAAAATTGAATCAAGCAGTTACTATAATTCAGTGTGAACAGAACATGATATTCAATATCAATTTCAGCAGATTCTACTGATTCAATAGGGGACTTTTGAGATAAAAACTCTCCTATAATTGAAGGCAGAAATGATCACCTCATATACCAGTAAGCAGGAATGACTTGATTCCTGAAAAATTGAAATAATGCATACCTCCTAAAAGTTAACTATTTATGAAATTGGAGTGTACTTATAATTTTTCCTGAAGAACTATTGACCTGAAGTGCTACAAACAGATTAAATAATTATCACCCTTAGCTCAACAGTGTTAATTAATTAGTGATTCCCTCTCAATGCATTGACGTATTGATTTTTTTCGTAAAGTAAAGTATGTTTCCGACAACAAATATGACTCAAAAGTCCCGTATTTAATCCATGAAAAATAATTACCTATTACCTAAAAGCAACAATTATTGAAATCTTGGATAAATGCCTATATAAATCAAATTGTTGGTGTTTTGCCATTTTTCTGATGATGCACGACACTACATTGATTCATCGCTTGATTACCATGGTTACACTGTAGTATATTTAAACAAAAGCTTAAAAGCGTGTTCCCTGAAAAGTTGAAATTTAAATGGTTTTTTGGACTTCATATTTGATTTTAATTTGTTGGAAGAAGAAAATAAAGTAAAAATCTTAAATAATAATGGTTCTTACAATTTAAATTTTTTTTTAAAATATTTGTCAAAAACTGGAAAATAAGACTTTTCTTTGTATCACTATGAAATTGACTTTATTTCTCCATTTAGTTTTCAGTCAGCACTCTTTTATTCTTTGGTTACCAGATATACAGCACAACCTGTATCAAAACGTTTTCCCTAAAAGAAGTCTGGAAGTCAGTTGATCTTTCTTTTTAATCATGTTAACATAAAATATTTTCTCAGGTGATTTCAGATAAAATAATCTTAAAGGATATATGATAGTAAGCTAAGATCAGGTGATTGCTTAAATCAGGTAGCCATAGTGTCCGGTTTGACTGTATTTTTATTGTTCTGTCAATTTGGTAGTATATGTTTACATTTTTAGGTTATTAGTGAGGGTTCGATATTGTAGAAATTTTTACATTTGTTAGACAAATGCATGTGATATAGATTTTAAGTTCCATTTATTTTTCTAAAAAATATAGCAGCTTAACCTTGACAATATTAAAAATGTGACCATTTTTTCAGTGCAAGTTTTAACTATAAGTTGAAAATACAAACTTTGTAATCATTACCTATGTTTTTAAGGTGTCTCAGTGGTTTTATTCAACCATTTTTGTCTAATACTTAAAATGTAAAGAAAGTTACAAAATATTCAAAATTCTTATTCCTTAAACTTTTACAACATTTTCGTTACAAAAAA
This sequence comes from Modiolus philippinarum, assembly GCA_002080025.1. Taxonomy (NCBI): domain Eukaryota; kingdom Metazoa; phylum Mollusca; class Bivalvia; order Mytilida; family Modiolidae; genus Modiolus; species Modiolus philippinarum. The sequence goes on along the minus strand of MJUU01051564.1, from coordinate 29,854 downwards.
GGGAACTAAATCACATCTGCTTTAGATCTGTTGCTGGGTTTACAGAACACAGAAATTATGCAAGGGAGATAATTTGATTTTTTATATGGATATTACTAGAGAAATTAACATTTCTCAATTTATCTCTCTTATTTCAATGGTGAAACCTAATTTTCATTTTTTGTATGTAAACTATATAATGATTTCAAAACACATGCAAGGTATGAACAAGATCTATAATATATTTTAAAAGCTATCCTCTCATAGAATCATTCTTCCTATCATTTCTGTATAAAATCCTGAAATTTTCAATTTCAATTTTTGCGCTTAAATGCACGGTGACCCCCCAATTTTATTTTATATTTTTAACTGTAATACAATTATGTTTCTACACAGAAAATTTCACAAAATAATACATTGCAGACACCTTAAAATTAGTAACATTTTAATTCTAACTTTTATCACCAAGTATGTTTACTTACCATATATCAACCTAATTCCTGTTACAACTCTGATGTCTTTTCTGTCGTCTGTACGTCCATCTGTCTGTCGCAAAGTTTTTGACGCTCATTCCCTACATTTTCCATAGGATTTTGACCAAACTTAATTGGATTGTTGACCATCATGCCTAGTTGTGCAAATTGTCTGTCTGGATTATTGGCCAATTTTGATGGAGTCATGCCCCTTTTGACACATGTATTAGGGGAGACATTTGTATTGTATGGAAAACACATCTAGTTGTTTTTGTTTTTATTTTCTGTGGTTGATAATATTATCCAATTTATTTAAGAGGATAGTTCTAAGTTTAGATATAATGATACCTACAATACTAAGTTTGCTGAAAGCACTGTAAGAAGTAAGCCATCACCTGAAAATGTTTTGACAAAATACATAGCAAACATGTGCATTATACAGCAACATATATGTATGCCTTTCACTACTTCAATCAGGGTCATTTTGTTTAACGTTTCTGTCTATTGTTTGATTCGTTTTTCCATTCATCCCTCCATACACACGAAGCTAGTCTTATCCTGCCACTTGTCTATCATTCTGTTTTGTACATTTTGTTTTGATAATTTTACCAATTCTAACTGCTGTTAAGGATAAATATCTGCATGGCCACTTGTAAAAAGAAGAAAGAACCAAAGACAATATGGAATTTTTTTGCATCAGTTGCAAATTTTTATCAAAACATTGTGAAATACTAATACCTCAACTCCTAATAATTATTTTATTTTGTCAGACTTATATGCATGATTTGATGTGCTTCTTTCGAAGGCTTTTTAAATGGTAGAGCAGTTTAAGTTCAAGCTTTATAGACTTGATTTCTTATTTTGTTGCAAAATTATCATGGTAACAGAGAAATGTGATTAAAATGAAGACATGATAACCTGTGTTGCTATAGTTTTTGATTATTATACAGGGAGTCTACTTTGATTTCTACAAACACCATCTTGACCTTGGGACATATTGCTGTTGCATTGAAGGACACACCTAAAACATCAGATTCTGTGATGCAGATATTTCAACAAAGATTTTGTTCTCCACCATCACAGTTAGATAAACTGATTGTTGACCAGATGGGATGTATGATAATGGCTGGCTGTGTAGGTTATTGAATAGGTTCAAGTAAATTTTGGTAATTTTGAATGAGAGAAGGACTCAAAATCAATACAAGTCTTCTAACCAATTATCACCGAATATCAGTTCTTGTTGTAATACATTGCATATTCTTTCTATGATAAAAAATATCAAATCCTACAATTTATCTTAGAAATACAAAATGGATTCTCATATTTTATATTGCAATTTTGATCCCTGTAGATTCTGGTATCAAAGTGATCACTGCTTGAAGTGGTCTTAGAGGAAACTCTTATTATAGATTTTAACTAGGATACCAAATAAGTAAGCACCAAAGTTTGAAAATAGGGAAAAAAATTTCCTAACAAAATCTAAAATTTAGGAATCATTGATTAATCTTTGACCCTGGATGATGTTAGAGTTTTTATTTCTTGTGGAAATTGCATGAAAGCAAGCATATACAATCAAAATTTGATCGCTCAAACACCCAAGGGACCAATGAAATAGTTCAACCCCGAGTGGTGTTTGAGCTATATCCAGGTTGAACTATAGTTTAAATTTCTACAAACGGACCAGAAAATGGAATCCATGGTGTTGAAGCTATTGCAGTTCGAGCCATGGAAGTTACTGAAATTTTCATGTGACATTCTGTGTTGTTTTGTTGTATATGACAATATGCTCCTGTCAGAAATAAAAGCTTGGAGGTATTTACAAATGCAGTATTGTGCATAGAAGGTGAAATACAGGTAGAAATTTTAAAAAGTCCAACTACACATGTAGAATGATCAATGTTGTTTTATTCAAAGCTTGTAAGTAAACTTTCCTCACTATTTACAGACCAGTTTATACCATGAAATTATGCAAATGTTTACCACGGTCAGTATGGAGAGTAGTGCTCCATATAATGAAAATGTCACTGATGAAAAGATTAGAGGTTATAGGTAAGTATTGGAATAATTTTTCCCTTAACTCTTTCAACACCAAGTAAAATTTCACTAGATAACCCCAATACACCACAGTAACTTTCGTGAACAGCAGCAGATTTTACCTCATTAAGAAAAATAATTAATTAAAAATATAAATACATTATGTATCACTATGAATTATATATCAAATTAAAGGGGATAAAATAAACTAAAAGATGATATAAAAAACAAAAATAAAAAATATATGTTTTAAGAAAATATTTTGCAATAAAGATAAAATTACAGGTAAAATCCAGGTAAGTTTGATTTTTATGGTCAAAAACATGCAGTAAATAATTTTCAAAAAATTAAATCTAACCATCAAGTGAAAGATTTATTTAATCCAAACAAATCCATGTTAAAAATAATGCCACAGAAACCTTTATCCATACGCCTTTGTGGATGTCTGTGTCATCCCCCCTTTTTTCTATCGCCGGTCTCGGTTTTCAAGTTCGATATTGATGAACGTTTTGTCAGGGAAAAAACGACTGGAAGGAGTCAGAAGCCTCGTGCCCTTCTTGGCCGTATTCTCTCATTAAATTTGACAATATTCCGCTCATTTTCAGCTGTAATTCATGGTATTTAGACCCTTCATACGCGTCCTTGGATCAAAATCCATCAAAGTCCGATTGGTCATCAATTTTGACTGACCACATCACAAAATTGACAAAACGAGTCATTCTGTTTATTTCCCCGTGCATAAACAGCGTTTAGTTGACAAAAAAACGTCAAAATTTTAATCCCCAGAAAGCTCTGACTCCTTTGACTTATTGCCATTCCCTCGAAAAATTTTCCATTGTCTTTAATTGCTTGTAATTTGATCGTTTTGGCCTCGATTCCCTCCAAAAAGGTTGGAAAGTGAAAGTAGAATCTTCCCAAGATTCAATGCGCCGACATATGCGCAAACAACACTTCCTAGGTCATTGACAAGTCAATGAATGTTTGTAAACATTCTCAGACCGGAAAAGCGGTCTGTGGTGTTGAATGGTAGTAAACTTGTCAGACCGCTAAAGCGGTCTACGGTGTTGAAAGGGTTAAAAATCAATGATACACAACACAATTTTTTTTATTAAATAACATTTGTCTGGTACGGTAACAATGGTTTCTAGGAATCTTTAATCAAAACAAGTATACCATTTGAAGGTAAAAATTGCTTCTGTTTTACAAATGCATGAAAGGTAATGATACATTTTGTGCCTAAAATATAGGTAATAGATATCAGTTCAGAATCACAAACAAATAGGAAATGCATATCATGCAAATTTGTACAACATATATACAAATGTATTATGAATGTACTGTGTTTCCAGAATTTTTTTTTACATTTTATCTTTTTTATTTTGATGTGTTAGTTTTATAAAATATTGTCTTGGGTGACCCACCAAAGGAAACCTTGAGAGTATATTGGAAAGACCTAGCTTTCTCAGGCCTGTAGGATATGATTGCAGGCTAATCCAATCCAGAGGGAGTCTGCACATAGGAATTGGACTTAATCAACTCCAGTTTGTGTTTAACAATGTCTTCATAGACTGGGCTTTACCATCTGTAGATGTAAATATATAGAGTGTACTAATTGATGCACATCAAAGACCCCTTTTCAAAATTTTTATGCCCCTGTGACGAAAAGTCGGGGGACATATTATTTTAGCCTTGTCTGTCCATCCGTCCGTCTGTTCGTTTGTTCGTTCGTTCGTTCGTTCGTTCGTCCGTCCATCCGTACGAATGAAAAATGCAACTTTTGGTGTTTTTTAGAAAGTTTGCAAACAAATTCCAACTACTTCAAAGGAATCTAACTTACAATAAGTAGATGTGCACACACATATCTTTTGGAATATTCAAAATGGCCACGGTTGCCATGGAAACTGAAAAAAGGGCAGGAAAATTCAAAGTGCATCAAATTTGATGAAACTTTACAAGAAGGATGTCTAGCACCCATAGAAATGATTTTGGGTCTCAAAATTTTCAAAATGGCTGCCATTGCCATGGAAACTGGAAAAAGGGCAGGGAAATTCAAAGTGCCTCAAAATAGATGAAACTTTACAGGAAGATTGCCTAGCACCCACAGAATTCATTTTCTGGCTCAGAACTTCCCTTTTATATATTTTGGAAAAAGGGGAGGCACATCATTGTGTCCATACTTGTACTCTGTCAACACCTGTATTGCGTCAACACACACTTACATTTGCACTTGCCATATTGATTCAGGGTTCAATGAGCAGGGGCATAATTCGTTGCCATATGGTGACAGCTCTAGTTCTTGGAGTGTCATTAGGCTTAATTTTTACCTGCGTCACCAACGATGACCGCAGGTCTAGGAGCCGCTCGACTCCGTCCGTCCGTCCGTCCGTCCGTCCGTCCGTCCGTCCGTCCGTCCGTCCGTCTGTCCGTCCGTCCGTCCATCCGTCACGCTTTGGGGGTACCAAGTTTGTGTAATCTGAAACTCCGACACCTTTAACCCGATACTTTTGAAACTTTGCACAGTTGTTCTGGACACATTGAAGATGTTCACCTCCCCTTTTGGTGAGATTTGGAAAAAAATTGTGGAATTTATCCATTGTTGAACTTAGTCATTTTTTCATCAAATTTTAACATTACGGTACTGAGTTTGTGTAATCTGAAACTCAGACACCTTATACCTGATGCTTTTGAAACTTTGCACAGTTGTTCTGAACACATTGAAGATGTGCACTTACCCTTTTGGTGAGATTTGGATAAAAATTGTCGAATTTATGCATTGTTGAACTTAGTCATTTTTTTCATTAAATTCATTAAATTTTAACATTACAGTACTGAGTTTGTGTAATCTGAAACTCTGACTCCTTATATCTGGTGCTTTTGAAACTTTACACAGTTGTTCTTGACACATTGAAGATGTGCACCTCCTTTTTTGGGCAGATTTGAAAAAAAATTTTGAATTTATGCATTGTTGAACTTAATCATTTTTCAGCATATTTTAACATTACAGTGCCTGGTTTGTGTAATCTGAAAGATTAACATTTCTGACTAAATACCTTTGGAAGTTTTTACTGTTGTTTGAACACATTGGTGATGTGAACCTCCCCTTTAGGCCAGTTTTGATTGAAAAAAAATGTCAAATTTATCTTTTATTGAACTAGTACTTTATTCTATCATATTATATCATCATGGTACTCAATTTTTGTCCAGAGACGTTGCAGAGTTTTGAACGCATTGACCATGGGCAGCTATTCTTGAATTTTTGCATTGCTTTCATATGTTTTGTTATAAAGATTCAAAGTATGTGTTTATTTGAATTTCACCTTTGCTAATGTGATATGGACTATTTTCATTTTATGCTTTGTTCAACTTTGTACATTTAGTTTTGTTTTTCTTCTTCTTTTTTTGTCTATTACAGTAATAGGGCATCTTCGCTAGCCAATGGTTGCGATCAGCTTCTCTCCTCTTCACCCTTGGCGGATTGAGCCACAATTTGTGGAACATCAGTTTCAAATTATCTCCCTTTAAAGTAAGAGTTTCAGTATGATTTATTGTAATAATAAATGATTATTTATTGCATCTAATAATACAACAATTCACAATATATTTGACTTTAATGAAATAACCTTTCAAATGTAAAGAAAGATAATTAAATCATGGAAATTTTGCAAAATAGAAAAATCACTAAACGCCATATTTTAAGTTTTATTGTTTTGATATATTGTAAGTTAATTAATTGGCTGTAGTGAAGGTTAACTGCTACCCATAAAAGACGTGGATTTGAGAATACAGAAATCCAGCTTGATCTGCCAAGGATGAAGATGAGAGGAGCGGATCGTAACCCTTGGCTATCGAAGATGGTAATAGGGTTGAACTTAATATAATCTCAATTATAACTTGCATTTGAAGAATTTTTGGTAATAAGGTAAATGAATACTTGTTTGAATTGGTAAACCTATACATGATATTCTGTTAGATTAAAAAAAAAAAAAAAAAAAACACTTTATAAGTTGAACATGAGTGACAGTGACGCAGGTCCAGACATGTAATTGGTCTTGTTAGCTTATTTGTTATGCTTTCCCATGGCCTTTAGCTTTACACAAAGTTTATGACTTGTTTTCATCTATATACACCCAGGAAATTAAACAATATTTAATCAAGTAATTAGTCACTCCAACCAATTAATATTAAATATTAAAAACAAATACTGCACCATCTCATCAGTATTATCAATATTTTTAGGCAAGTATCACCACATGTAATCAATGCCTTTGCCAACATAGCAGCAAACATCCAAGGAGAAAATGATCAGTTAGAATTACTTGTCAGACTACTAGAACTGTTTGTGCAGATGGGACTGGAGGCTAAGAGAACCAGTGAGAAAGTATCCAGTGTTATGAAGGCTTCAAGTAGTGCAGGGAACCTGGGTGTATTGATACCAGTCATTGCTGTGGTAAGTAAGGGGAAACATACAGGGAACCTGGGTGTAGTGATAACAGTCATTGCTGTGGTAAGGAAACATACAAGGAACCTGGGTGTACTGATACCAGTCATTGCTGTGGTAAGTAAGGGGAAACATACGGTGAACCTGTGTGTACTGATACCAGTTATTGCTGTGGTAAGTAAGGAGAAACATACAGGGAACCTGAGTGGACTGATACCAGTTATTGTTTTTGTAAGTAAGGGGAAACATACAGGGAACGTGGGTGTACTGATACCAGTTATTGCTGTGGTAAGTAAGGGGAAACATAACGGGAACCTGGGTTTACTGATACCAGTCATTGCTGTGGTAAGTAAGGAAACATACAGGGAACCTGGGTGTACTGATACCAGTCATTGCTGTGGTAAGTAAGGGGAAACATACAGGGAACCAGGGTGTACTGATACCAGTCATTGCTGTGGTAAGTAAGGGGAAACACACAGGGAACCTGGGTGTACTGATACCAGTCATTGCTGTGGTAAGTAAGGGGAAACATACAGGGAACCTTGGTGAACTGATACCACTCATTGCTGTGGTAAGTAAGGGGAAACATACAGGGAACCTGGGTGTACTGATACCAGTCATTGCTGTGGTAAGTAAGGGGAAACATACAGGGAACCTGGGTGTACTGATACCAGTCATTGCTGTGGTAAGTAAGGGGAAACACACAGGGAACGTGGGTGTACTGGTACCAGTTATTGCTGTGGTAAGTAAGGGGAAACATACAGGGAACCTTGGTGTACTGATACCAGTCATTGCTGTGGTAAGTAAGGGGAAACATACAGGGAACCTGGGTGTACTGATACCAGTTATTGATGTGGTAAGTAAGGGGAAACATACAGGGAACCTGGGTGTACTGATACCAGTTATTGCTGTGATAATGACATATATCTCTTTTGATAATAAGTAATATTAAGACAGACATACGGTTCAACACTAACATTATTCTTAGTTGGTATGTACGTAACTTAAAGGTCATGTGGGTGTGTTAGTCAGTTGATTGATTTGGTTTAAAAGGATTAAATTTCAATGTATTAGTAATTTACATGATTTTAAAAATGCCATAATTTCTAATCTTTTATACTTGTTTTTCAGCTAATAAGAAGAATGCCAATGATAACAGACCCAAAGCCTCGTTTACACAAGTTATTTATAGATTTCTGGCAGTACTGTGTTGTATTCTCTTTTGCTTCAGATGATTCACGTAAGTATTCAAATTAGAAAATTGAGATTTAAAAAAATGATTTGATCCTCCATGTATCTGGTGGTCATAGCATTATCACAGTGTTTATCAGTTATGTAACTGAAAAAAGATAATATTTTTCAACACCTCAAAACAAATGAGACCTCACCTTATCCAAGATAGCTGCCAGCTGGAAACTTAATTTAACATTAAACAATATGGGAATCAATCTTGTCCAAATAAAAATGTACCTGTGTAGTTCATACTTTTACAAATCATGATGCATAATGTCACATTTATGTTCTAAATAAAATAACAGAGAAATATCTAAGGAAAAAATGAAACTAAAAATTCAGAAAATCTTGTGTAAAAAATTCATATGGTGTAGAGAAAACAGCTAAAACACAACAAAATAGACAAGAGAATAGCTGAAATAACAAAAAACAATGTAGAATTAGAAAAACAGAATTTGCTAGGAGTGTTATGGTTTAAGATAAATATTTCAGCATTATGGCCTCCTGAGTGGTTTGAAGGTGTTTGTGAAGTTGCTGTAAAATCTCCTCTACTGATGTCGAAAGCTCATCTAAGATCAGAACTTCTATATAATGTAGCTATGAAAAATGATACAGTTACTCAGGTGAGTAAAACTGAAATATAAACATTTACTCTGGTCAGTAAGACTAAAAAATGATACAGTTACTCAGGTGAGTAAAAATGAAATACATGTATAAACATTTACTCTGGTTGGTAAGACTAAAGGTTGGTAAGACTAAAAACTCATTCAGTTGTTCAGTAAGAATAATGCAGTAAATTAGTTGAGTGAAGTCATAAAGATTTCAGTTACTCAATTAGTAAAACTGTCAAAGTTTGTAGTCACTCATATTAGAGTAAAATTGAATGAGCTACTTGTAAGTATCACACTAAATTCCCTCTTTATTCAGATATGTGAAGCAAGCAATAAAGAGTTATTAAGATTAGTGCAGTTAAAAAACTAGAATCTTTTTCCTTTGATTACTGACTCTCAAAAGAAGAATCTTTTTCCTTTAATTACTGACTCTCAAAAGACGAATTTTTTTCCTTTGATTGCTGACTCTCAAAAGACGACACTTTTATTTTGGTGAGTTGAATTGAAAAGAGGAAAAAAGCTGTTAAAAAGCTGAGAAATGTTGTTTTCAAAGAAGATCATGACCTTGTTTTGTATAAAACTTGATACAGATCTTTTGCTTAAAGCTTAAGCTAAAAAATTAAAGGTTAGTTTTATTTTTAACTCAGAAATTACTAACATTCACCTATAACAATGAACATAAGTTCTATACAATCTTTTTAACTGATGACACGATTAACTACCATGTAGCATGGTCATAAAGCTTTGTTTCAAAACCACATTAGTTTTTATACATTTTTGTCGAGCCTTCGATGATAGTCAAAAAAGGGGAGACAAAGGTATGGTGATTCTGGCGGCGGTGGCAGCAGCGTCCACAATTGTTTAATTTTTTTCTTGGGTCTGTTTAACATCAACCACCTGTGCTAGCCTATTGATATTTGGTATGCAGTAGCATTAACATCAGTACAGCTCAGTTTCATTGACGTTTTATGTCTATGCCCCTGAAGTCATGCTCCACTGACTTCGAAATTTTGAATTGTATTTATCCCCCGCCCAGGAATGTGGAAGGGGCATATAGTGTTATCCTTGTCCATCCTTCTGTCCGTACATCCGTATGTCTGTACGTCTGGTTAAGTTTTGCGTTAAGGTACATTTCTCGGAACATGTAAGGTATATAACAATTATAGTAGGCCAGTAGGTAGAAATTTGATAGTACTACAGAGTTCACTAGGCAGTTTGACTCTTTGACCTACATTTCATGGTTGAGTGACTCTAATTAAGTTTTCCATGTAAGTCTATTTCTCAACAACTGCACATTATAAGACAATGATGTTTCATCAAATTAATTGCCTTGATGAGTACTACCCAAATCATTGACAATTAGGAGGCTTTGACCTATATTTTACACTTCAGTGACTTTGGTTAAGTTTTGCATTAAAGTCCATTTCTCAACTACTACACATTATAAGACAATGATGTTTCATCAAATTAATTGTCTTGATGGGTACTACACAAATCATTGACAATTAGGTTGCTTTGACCTATATTTTTCGCTTCAGTGACTTTTGTTAAGTTTTGCGTTAAGGTCCATTTCTCAACAACTACACATTATAAGACAATGATGTGTGATCAAATTAATTGTCTTGATGAGTACTACACAAATCATTGACAATTAGGTGGCTTTGACCTATATTTTACGCTTCAGTGGCTTTGGTTAAGTTTTGTGTTAAGGTCCATTTCTCAACAACTACACATTATAAGACGATGATGTTTCATCAAATTAATTGTCTTGATGAGTACTACTCAAATCACTGACAATTAGGTGGCTTTGACCTATATTTTACGCTTCAGTGACTTTGGTTAAGTTTTGCGTTAAGGTGAATTTCTCAACTACTACACATTATAAGACAATGATGTTTCATTAAACTAATTGTCTTGATGAGTACTACACAAATCATTGACAATTAGGTGGCTTTGACCTACATTTTACGCTTCAGTGACTTTGGTTAAGTTTTGTGTCAAGGTCCATTTCTCAACAACTGCACATATAAGACAATGATGTTTCATCATATTAATTGCCTTGATGAATACCACCCAAGTCATTCACAATTAAGTGACTTTGACCTACATTTTATGCTTCAGTGACTTTAGTTAACTTTTGCATTTAAGGCTGTTTCTCAATGACTAAGTATTGTAGCATCATGATATTTCACTGTAACATTCATCTATAGGAGAACTACCTGTTTCACCAAGCATTGGGTATCCATGACCTACATTTTATGCTTGAATGACTTTGTTAAATTTTTGGGTTTAGGTCTACTTCTAAGCAACTACGCACAATATTTCATCTCTCATCACTGACAGGGGATTTATTTTATGCTCATTTGACTAAGGTTATCTTTCGTGATAAATTTATTAGCGGAGCATCCGTGTCTTACAGACACAATCTTTAGTTTTTTCAAATGTTGAAGTTTTTATGCCCCCGTGACGATAAGTCGGTGGGCATATTGTTTTACCCTCGTCCGTCCGTCTTCCGTCCGTCTGTCTGTCCGAGGGGGGTACATGGTTTGTCCGCGCAACTCCTCCTACAGTTTTTATGCTAGAAAGTTTTTATTTTGCAGATCATTTGTACATATATTGAAGATGTGCATGTGATAAGGATTTTGATTTTGGTACATTTTTGTCAAAAATATACATTGTTGAACTTAGTCATTTTTGGTGATTTTTCATAGAGGGTACATAGTTTGTCCGCGCAACTCCTCCTACAGTTTTAATGCTAGGAAGTTTTTATTATGCAGATCATTTGTACCTATATTGAAGGTGTGCATGTGGTATGTATTTTGATTTCGGTTCATTTTTTTTTCAAAAATATACATTGCTCAACTTGTAATTTTTTGGTGATTTAGTAATAGAGGGTACATACCGGTAGTTAATCTGTGCAACCTAGAATAAAATGTGTTTAGCGGGGGCATCATATGTGTCTTACAGACACAAATATTACTAGAAAATCCCAATTTGATTCAACCTTGTGCGGGGCATGTCATCCTCTAGTTTCTTGTGTCTGATATTTGGTATGCAATAGCATTTGCATCATTGCAGCTCAGTTTCAGTGGCGTTTTATGTCTCTGCCCCCGCAGTCATGCTCCACTGACTTCAAAATTTTGCACTTTTTATCAATGTTTAAGTTTTTTCTTTGTGTCTGTTTACCATCAACCAGTCATAGTTGCCCATTGATATTTGGTATGCAGTTGCATTAGCATCAGTACAGATCAGTTTCAGTGATGTTTTATGTCTATGCCCCTGCAGTCATGCTCCACTGACTGAAATTTTGCATTGTTTATCAAATGTCTAAGTGACCTTTTAACATCAACCACTCATAGTAGCCCATTGATCATTGGTATGCAGTTGCATTGATCAGTGATACATTTGGTATCATGGCTGCTGCTGAAGATCAATGTGCAAATTAAGGTGATGCATGGGAAAGGCGAGACATATCCTGTGTTCACAGTTTATTTATAGATTACTGAAACATCGCTAAAATCAGAGTGTAATAATTTCAAAAGTATGCCATATTAGTCAGAGATGAAAGTTTTTTGCGGATCCACAGATGTCTGCTTTTTTTGCTTCCAAGATGTTATGTTACATTTGTATCTTTTACTTTATACCCACTTCCTGTGTAATGGATTTCCACTTTTTTCTATCAATCACATTTTCATCTCTGATTAGTGTTCTGGTGCATTTAGATTAAAATGTTTAAAAATACCTTTTGTGCATAAACTTGGTCACATTTAATTAAACTTTGATATCCAAAATAGATCACAAAATGCATTACTTTAAAGCTCACCATTAGTTTGAGAACAATTTGATAAACAATGTCTTGTTTCTATCTTTTACTTAGGCAGAATTAGTTGATTTGAGAAACAGCATATGTCAGCTACTAGACAACAATGCAGAGATTTATTACTTGGTACAGAAGCTACAATTTACACAGTGTATATACCTTCTGTCAGTATTCAGGTTGGAAACACTCAGGTAATGTTCAATACATAGTTATTTATAGTTTTCATAAGGAGAAAGAATTGTATATCGATGGATATCAAATAGAGTTATGTAATTTCAAAATATAATAAACAAGCTTTTGGCGAATTTATTAGATTTGAAATTACATAATGAGAGTTGATATTCAGCCATATACAATTCTTTCAGTTGTTAAAACTATTTCTCTTATGATTTTCAAAAATAAATGCAGTGAATTTTTAGTGCCAAACTGCTGTTCTGTGTTTGATGGCTTGTGATGTTGATGTTGGGTTTCAAATAACAACACCGTTGCTAGGTAATGTTAATCAAGGCCAACAAGATCTCACATTGGTCCAATAGAAACATAGAAAAAGTGATAGCACATCATGAATGATATGTTATTCTTGGTGCGCGACCAATGAAATTCCCGTAAAATTTATACAACAAGTTCATATCTAACTCCAGCTTCAAAGTCTCGTTGTGTACCACAAATAACTATTCATGCAAGGAATAGATAATAAGCATGCATCATAAGAGAATGTTTTATATAATATTTGTAATTTGTATAATACACATACAACAGCATACACAAATATGTTAACATTCATTGTAACATGACTCTTGTTAATCCTCAACCAGTACAAAACTCAACAACCTTATACTTGGCACATGGGCAAATGGTATCGAAACAATTTTATTTTGTTTTTCTTGCTTTAGGAAGGAAATTAGGGTTAAGAACTTTTTTTTTACTAAACCATACTGTTCAGACTTGAAAACATGAATTGTGCTGTTTTCGATTTGGATTTTAAACTCGCATCTGTTTGAAATATCAGATTGTGCTTTGTGACAGCAATGGAGACAGGAAATCTACCTTCTCTTAGTTAGCTACAGAATGGAAATGACATTTTCTGTCAAATTAAAATCAAAATAAAATACGACATTTATATGGTTGTTGTCATTTAACCTTTGGATGGGCCTATGCATTTGTAAATTTACACCCCCCTTCTTTTTGCTAATGTTCTTATCTAAGTTTAATTCGAATATACATGTAATTGTTCAACCCATGGTTAAATAACAACAACCATATAATTGCCATGAACTGTTAAGTCACTATCAGCCTGTAATAAGTAATATTAATAAAACATTTGTTTTGACAGTGTACATCTGATTTGTAAAATCATGGTGAATATGAAGGGCTTGATATAATGTTTGAATCTTGATTAACCTTTTTTATGCCCCCTGTGAATCGAAGATTCAAGGGGCATATAGTTTTTGGCCTGTCTGTCTGTTTGTCTGTTTGTCTTCAAAAAACTTTAACATTGGGTATATCCAGACTTGCCTACCCTTACGATTTTGGCGGAAGGCTTACTATTTTCAATGCCATCTTACTTCCTTACGATGGTTTACCATTTCCTTACGATGGTTTACCATTTCCTTATGATTTGTTCAGACAATTTGCGGTATTTCCGGAATTTTTTCAGCTCCGGTCCGTTATTTCATTCCGGTTCTGTTAGACTGGTTCTCTCCCCTTGCTTGCTATGTGTGGTGTAGCGAGCAAGGGGAGAGAACCAGTCTACGGTTCTGTGTATTATAGTTCAATTCGGCATTTCCGGTCATAAAAAAAATGTAAGAAACGATCTTTTAGACAAGAATTCTAGGCTTCCATCTAAGAAAAAATGTATTTTTGGTGGGAGTATTGTGTAACTTCATAATGTGCCTTTCATTTAAAGGTAAAGTTTCCATTTTAAAACCCGTTTTTTGCATTAAAAAGTGCCTTAAAATTTTCGATCTCAGATTACGATTTTTGATCAAGTAACTTACTATTTTTGACCAAGTGGGGTAAGCAAGTCTGGTATATCTTTTGAATGGTAAGTGATAGGGCTCTCATATTTTGCATATGTATTCCTTGTGGCAATACCTTTCAAACGATACAAAAATTTTGGACCTTGTGACCTTGACCTTGACATGTGATGGACTTTTTGAAAAAAATAATAAACTTTAACATTGGGTATATCTTTTGAATGGTAAGGGATATGGCTTTCATATTTTGCATGTGCATTCCTTGTGGCAAGACCTTTTAATTGGTACCAGAATAGTTGACCTTGTGACCTTGACCTTGGCCTGTGAACAACTGCATAAAAACTTTAACATTGAGCATATCTTTTGAATGGTAAGTGATAAGGCTTTCATAGTTTGCATGTGTATTCCTTGTGGAGAGACCTTTCAGTTGGTACCAGAATATTTGACATCATGACCTTGACCTTGGCATGTGACTGTCCGGTAAAATTTCACCAGTACAATAATTAAAACTCATTTATGATGAAATGTTTCTTGATACCTATAGAATTTTTTTTGTAAAAAAGATTTTTTAAATCATTCAGCATATTTTCTTCATTTATTTACTTTCGTTTTACAGGTATTTTATATATGTATTGTATATATCAATGATGAGGGATGTTACTAAAAATATCTATTATTTCAATTCTTCTCTTCTGTGTATTCTTCCACTTTTGGGGAATTGATGATCCCTGGTGTAATCCAAGTACTGATAACACTGATAGACAGAACACAATGAGTTGACTATAAATTTTCCAAAAGGGGGGGTTGAAAATTGTTTTCTTAATAATGCTTGGATAATGATTGAAGGGATTCATTTCGGTGACTTCAATTGCAATCATCATTTGATGTGATAAACCTTTTCAGTTGATACCAGAATTCATTTCTCTGATACCTATAGAATTTTTTTTGTAAAAAAGGTTTTTTTAATCATTCAGCATATTTTCTTCATTTATTTACTTTCGTTTTACAGGTATTTTATATATGTATTGTATATATCAATGATGAGGGATGTTACTAAAAATATCTATTATTTCAATTCTTCTCTTTTGGGGAATTGATGATCCCTGGTGTAATCAAAGTACTGATAACACTGATAGACAGAACACAATGAGTTGACTATAAATTTTCCAAAAAGGGGGGGGGGGGGGAAAATTGTTTTCTTAATAATGCTTGGATAATGATTGAAGGGATTCATTTCTGTGACTTCAATTGCAATCATCATTTGATGTGATAAACCTTTTCAGTTGATACCAGAATTCATTTCTCCAAATTATTTTGTCAGAAGGACATTCATTGTTCAAAGTTGCTAAATGTTTCTTCTTTACTTCTACTCGGGGGCATAAGTGTTTCACAAAATACATCTTGTTTTCATTGTGTTTTTCAGAGTGGAATATTCCAATGATGTACAGTCAGTCCAGGGTTTATATCAGTACTTGGAGGAGAGCACTATATTTAAAGACAAAGCTGGTATCCAATATTTTTACAATTTGCATTCTTTAAGTTGTATATGAGTATCCGGTATTTGGTATATAGCTTTCATTAGATTTTATTTGCACTGAAGAGAAATAAATTGTCAAAATAATTGTCATTTGCAGAAACTAGAATCGACTCAATTTCTGTATTTTGTTGTAATCAATCACTAGAGATAAAATTTTTTGTAAAAGCATGATGGAAAATATGAGACTTGCGGAGCGTTTTAAATATTTGAAAATTTAACTATGGAGAGTGCAGATACAATGTATGTCATGTCTCACTAGATATGGTTGTGGAATCTATTTCTCTAATGATTTCAAGGAGATGCTGGACAAAAACACGATCCCTTTTCTACTAATCTGGAATAAACAGTTCTCTGACGTAATCAAGCATAATCGCCTTTTTTCATTGCATCACATTGGTAAAGTCAGAAAACGGGAAACATACTGCATTTGACATCATAATTGAATTTCAACCAATCAGTGGCCTAGAACAACCTTCTCTCTGGAGAAAATAGATGTATTTTTCACACCATTCAGAAATCATGAAAAGAGGACAGAAATTATAGAAATTTAATTCTATCCCACCTTTAAATTAAATAACATTCTGACAAACATCAAAGTCTTCATCAGTCATTTATGCGGAAAGGGTAATATTTGAGTAAAATAAGGTCTTTCGGGTTTGAAAGATGACTTTTTCCAGGAATCAAAACCAAAGTAAAACTGAAATAATAGTTTTGAACAACAACAAAAATGAAGCAGACATTTCGATTGAACGGGCACAGATGAGAATCTACGAATAAACCTGATGCGGCCTTGTAAAAAAAGGGGGGGCACAATGACACCACAAAGACTTCTGGATTTAAACAGGCACACAGAAGTAAATATTTGCTTTCTGTTCTTTTGTTGAAATCAAATATAACAGAGATGATAATTTCTTTTAGGTATGTGGCAGTGTATCAGGGCTGTTGTTGATAAAGCTTTTGATAAGTTTTTAGACTCTATGGGTGAAAAGGTAGGTTTAATATAGCTGTAGAAAATAGAGAATTTGGTATGAGGGTATATGAACTGTAAAAGCAATTCAGCTGATACATAAAATTGTCAGAATATAATCTGCTTAAGTTTCTGATATTGTTTAGTTTTGTCAGGTCTGTATAAAGCAAAACACTCAAACTTTGGACTCATTTCTGTGAAAAAAAAAGGCAAAAACATAGTATTAGCAGGGAATTTCTATGACTTGCAGTTTTATTTAAAAACTTCATTGCCACAAATCAATAATTACAGAAAATATAAATTATTTCTGGGATTAAATTGAAAGGGATGATATAGCAGCAAAAATTTTTTACAATTTAAATTAAATTAATGCTATTAAAGTCCTTAACACTATATATAGACTTATAATTAATTTGTTCCTAAACATTTTCTAAAAATATCGGTAGAAATTCAACTTATATGTGATAAGCTTTAAAAATTCTAAATAAATGTCACAATTAATTCAGCTATTCATATTATTTAAATATGAATAGCTGAATTGAATTTCCTGCACTATTTTGTAAATTCATAAACAATAATGCAAATACACAAGGAAATCACAAAATAACATCTTGACCATCGTGACATGTTTGTGTTGACTCATTGTTTCCATCCCAACATTCCTTTAAATCACAATAGTCATTACAATGTGGCAAAAGTTGTATGTATTTCTAATGCATTTTAGGTCGATAAAGAATAATGTATCAAATATAAAGAGAAAAAATGGTGTTCCAATACGCAATATCCTGTATTGAACAAAGATGACGTGTATTAATCCTTTTATTATTTATGTACATTGAATGTTGTTTTTTCACTTGATTTGCAGCCAAAAACAGAGGAAAAAGAAAGAGAATTAGATTTACTGGCACAGTTTCTTCTTGTTAAATTTAACCATATTTATAAACGTATTAGAACTGTTGCTGACATACATCTGTCCAGGCTTGTAGAAAAGTAAGTCGTAACTGACAAAGAAAACATGTTACTTAATAATAATAATAATAATAATAGGTTCTTACACAAGACTGTATTTAAGATCATGGATATCTTCCATGAGTGTAGAAAATTTCGTCTTTTCTTTGATGAAGTGCAGCAAGCAGAGGTAAAAGACATAGAATTGCTTACACAATTGGAAGATATTAAGTCTTAAATTTTAACCGAACCAAAGGACCAAATTCTTTGAAAATACAACAATAAAAAATGACTGAAAGCAGATCTTGCGTAAAGATTTCAATTATCAAATATTCTTATGGATACACCCCAAAAAATGTTGACATCAGATTGGATGTTTACCTGTGTAGGACAGGTTCAAGCAACCCTTTCTATTATGGGTTGTAGATCACTGAAAACAGCCATAGACAGAAGAAAGTCTTTGCCTTTGATTTTGTAAGATCACGGGAGTACATATTTTCATGTCCTCTCAACAAAGTGTTTGTTTTCATTGTCTCTTCATTATTCCGTCCTTCATTATCCTGAATTGTGTAGTACTTCACTAAAGTCTCACAGACAAAAGCGTAACATGGGATTTTTGTCATTTTTAGCAGCACTCGGCGTCCATGGTCTGTCTTTTGGTCAACTTTAATTCAAAGATCTTCTTCTCTGAAACTGCTGGGCCAACACTTACCAAACTTGGCCTGATTCATCACCAGGGCACTTTCAATTTTGTGATATTTAAGTCTGTAGACCGAACAACATGGCTGCTGTAACTAAAAATAGAACATATTGGTAAATTTCTGTTTTTTTTGAAAATTGCTAAAATACCATGATAAAAAAAATGACATAGATATGACATTTAAACTTCACACAACTCTTTGTTAAATGATGATTATTGTAGTTAGTATATTAGGGTCTAAAGGAATTTTCATATAATCAGAGTAGTAAAATCATTTTCATACATGATTGATGGTGGGAACTTAAGTATGTTAAATTAATACGCTTTGTATGTCAGTCTGAGTGAAAAATCCTTTGTTCTCACATGCAGGAAGCGCTTAGGGCTGTACCAGCAAAACATATATGGGATGGGGGGAAGGCACTTTAAAATTGCTGCTATGGGTGAGTGTTATTAATTAAAGTCTTAACTCACAAGCAAATGAAAAAATCCTATATTGCATCTATGAGTGGTCATGACAATTTTCAAGTGCTTTCCCCCCCCCGTCCCATGTATTTTTTGCTGGAACAGCCCTTAACTGGTTCTCCCTATAATATCTCTGAATTCGAAGTACAGCCAAGCCCAACTGCGTGGAGGCACATTCCTTATTCAAATATCTAATTCTAACCCCATTTGGGTTCTTATTTTAGACCCTTATATTTATCCCCGCACTTTCGAAGAAAGTTCGGGGATAATGTTATACCCTCCGTCTGTCGGTCCGTCAGTCCGTCCGTCCATCCGTCACACTTTTCTTGTGACTCAAACTCCTCCTACATTTTTGGATTTAGGGATTTAATTTTGTTGTAGAATTGTTGCATATAGTGTGCAGATGCGCAATAAGCTTTCGGATTTTCGATATTGGTCTTGGTGCAAACAAGAGGCCCCATGATGTCAATTTTTACACATGTGGCATGTGACACAAACTCCTCCTACATTTATGGATTTAGGGATTTAATTTTGTTATAGAATTGTTGCATATAGTCTGTAGATGCGCAATAAGCTTTCGGATTTTTGATATTGGTCTTGGTGCAAACAAGAGGCCCCATGATGTCAATTTTAACAAAGACCAAATGATGTGGATTAGACACATGTGGCATGTGACGCAAACTCCTCCTACATTTTTGGATTTAGGGATCAAATCTTTATGCAGAATTGTTGCATATCGTCTATAGATTTGCAATAAGCTTTTGGAATTTTGGTTCCGGTTCCAACTTTGGTAAATGTCCTGAAAATGTCAAAGGCACATATTTTTTTAAAATTTTGGCATATTATATTATATTCTGACAAGTGTTTGGTAAAAAGCAAAATTCTGATAACTTACGATTCTGAAAGGCGGTTCCAATTTTGGTAAATTTCCTGAAAGTCTCAAAGACCACTTATTTTTTGGAATTCTACTTAGCGACCATATATCCTAGAATTCTTTTAGTAAAAATAATGACTATCAATAGGTAGATTTCAAAGATAATGAAACTGTTTTCTGTGTCAAACAGGGAGTGCGGGGATAGCTGTCGTTTCCGACAACATCTAGTTATTTATAGTGTTTGACCCTTGCATTAGCTTAAACACTCACAAATCCTGAGTAGATATACATGGATATTGAGAAAGCATGGAAGATAAAAAAAAAAACATCTGTTTTGCAGGTTTCCTCATCTTCTATGGAGTGGGACAGTCCTCAAGACAATGTTTGATATATTACAGCTGTTATCCAGTTCTCTAGAAGTGGTATAGTATTTTATTATCAAAATTCAAATAGGGACGGGCTGTAACTGTCAGCTTAGCTATCTATCAAGTCCCCATTGAAATTGTTTTAAAAAATACATTTAAACGAAAGTAAAACTACAATTGGGATGTATTATCTAATATTGATTAAATAATGAAATCTTGTAAAATAAAATTTGATATACTATTCAGTAAAAACTTCTGAAGTTGGGGGATGGACGATGTTAAAATTAATGTAATGCATGTACACATATACATGTAGCTTTTTTATTGATAGTTTTCAATAGATTAGTGTGCAGCATATTTTTATTTCTTTTGTTTTGTATGTTGTTAACAGATTATTTGAAGAATTTTGCTTTTTATATTGAAAAAAGATGACTATACTAAACTAGAAATAATAGATTATGTTTATTTAATACATGTAGCATGTAAAATTTGATGAAGTTATAGGTTTATTGAATAGCATGTTGATGTTTTATGTTTTGAGAAAACAATGAATGACTTTTTGTAGGATTGGTTTAATATTCACCAAGTAAGAGTTTTGTTGTTTAGTTATTTTGTTTTTTCATTGTTAACCTTAGTATTATTTGCACACTTACTCAACAAGCACAATTCAGGGAAAAAATAGTTAGTTCTTGGTCTTCCTTCAAGTACACAAATTCTCAATTTTACATGAAGTACACAAATTCTCAATTTTACCTCAAGTACACAAATTCTCAATTTTACCTCATGTACACAAGTTCCCAATGTTCCATCAAGTACAGTAACACAAAAACAATATATACTGTACAATGATAAAAAATACTGAAAGCTTTCCTATTCAGTCAACTTTCTCAAGCACAATGAAACTATGATTCAAGGATGCCTTTCAATTTCACTACCTGTAAAACTGAAAAAAAAAGAACAAACACCATGTTTACCATATTTTTCCCAAGGACACTTTTGAACTGTACAAGCCATCCTATGGAAGTTTCTTATTTTCTGCACAAGCACAAGCACTGTCAGTTCTCTTTAATGGAAACACAACCACCATCTCCCCCCCACACCCCAAGAAAAAAAAGAGAAAAGAAAGAGAAACAGGGTATTTAAATTCCTTCCTGCAGTTTAGACTCGCACAGTAAAAACAACATTGGTACATGTATATTCCAAATTTTAAGATTTCTTTATTTACCTTCTTCCACAATTGAACTTGGGATATTTCTTAAACTTTATCTAATACTACTAGAAAGACAAGTTTTTTTTCAAATATTATTGTAACCATAGGTAGTAATTTGTATTAGAAACTTCAACTCTTACTGTTTTAGAACAAATTACTTTTTATTCATACATGTATATAGAAGACTTCTCTTAGCTGAAAGAAATGTTTTTAACTCCAACTTTATTGCACAATTTACTTCAGTTAAAGTAATATTTCATGTAAAAGATGTGAAAGTTAACCCTTTAATTTTACATTTTTTTAGCTTAAAGTTAAAAATTTTATTTAATGTTTAGTGTTGATTTATATTTGAGGCATCAGTATTTGTCCATGTATTTATTTGTATATGAGTAGAGAAAATCACTTACATATTGACTGAAGTAGACATCTACAGTGTGTTCCATTTTCAATATTGACAAGGTGGTTATTTCCCACAATTACAAGGCTTTGGCATTTACATATATTTATCGGTAATTTGTTTGAATTTCCTTTGATCTACAGAGACTGATATTCTCAGTATTGCCAACTGGACACTATCACAAAATATCGGGTCACTGTGAAGGGGTCATGTGCAGGTTGCTATGCTGACGTCATATTTTGGTACTATTTGTCGTGTTCATACACGTAACATGTTGAATGAAGAATGCATATAAATTATTGCAATAAACAATAGATTTATTGTGCTAAAATAGAAATTTCAGTTTTTTAATTGGGTTTTCCATCGGAAAAATCTGGTTATTAAAATGGCGGGCGGTGGGCGGGTGGCTGCCAAATGGGTACATCATTTGTCCAGAGCAAATCTCCTATAGTATTTGAGACAGGAAGTTTTTATTTTGCAGATCAATTGTTCATAGATCAAAGGTGTGCATGGTACTTTGATTTTGATTTTTGATAATTTATGTCAAAAATATCACTTGTTGATCTTAGTCATTTTTACGTCAAATTTTTAACATTTGGGTACCCCCTTTGTCCGGAGCAAATCTCCAACAGTATTTGTGACAGGAAGTTTTTATTTTGCAGATCAATTGTACATATATCAAAGGTGTGCATGGTACTTTGATTTTTGATAATTTATGTCAAAAATATCAGTTGTTGAACTTAGTCATTTTTACCTCAAATTTTTAACAATAGGTAACCCCCTTTGTCCGGAGCAAATCTCCTTCAGTATTTGAGACTGGAAGTTTTTATTTTGCAGATTAGTTGTGCATATATCAAAGGTTTGCATGGTACTTTGATTTTGAATTTTGATAATTTATGTAAAAAATATCAGTTGTTGAACTTAGTTATTTTTAGGTCAAATATATACAAATAGGGTGTCCCATTTGTCCAGAACAAATCTCCTACAGTTTAATAGACAGGAAGTTTTTATAATGTAGATCATATGTACCTGTATCAGAGGTGTTTACAGTACTTTTATTTTCCATTTTGCTTAAAATCCAAGTTTCTGAACTTTCAAATAGGCTATTTTGGTGGAAGGTTTAACATTGAAAATTAATGAAAATTATAAGTACATTTCAAATATTCAGGGTCAACAAATGTGTGAGATATACTGTCCATGTTAAAGAAAACCCGGTTTGCTGTCACATTGACAGCTTTTCTCTTGTTTCTATTTATTATAGAGTTCTATTTATCAGTTTGTGAATTACTGATCAAAGAAATATAGGACATTTTGTTTTTGATACGGACTTTATCACGGTGTAACGCATCAAGCTCCCCCCACTGGGCTCACTTGATACTGGCCGTGATAAAGTCCGTATCAAAAACAAAATGTCCTATATTCCATATATATGTTACAGTGAATTCGTAAAATTAGTGATTTTGTAAAATCCCTGAAATAATTAGTGATTTTGTAAAACCACTGACCATTTTAGTGATTTTATAAAATCCCTGAAATTGTCAGGGATTGTGTAAAATCCCTGAAATTATCGTTAGGGATTTTACAAAATCACTGATTAAACTTTTTAAATAGAATGTTAAATTTTTAGGGGAAGATGTTGATGTATTTAAAAAAATTAACAAACAGAAGTAATAATTATAGGTGTACAAAACTGAAATATATTACCAGTTTTCTACCCTAAATACCGTAATTTATATAAAACTAAATTTAAAAATAAATATTGTGAAAATATTTCTTACCTGATTAGGCCCTATCAAGTAAATTTATAGATTCTCATCTACCTGTAACAAAAAATCTGGGGTGTGTGGGAGGGTTTTATTCTATTTATTTTACTGATTTTCACTAAAATTGATAGATTAAGATAATCATTCTGTAGAGAAATGAAACGTTTGTTATTCACCTGTTTTATTTGTCATAAACTTGAATAATAAAAACATGATTAAGACAAAACTAAACATAATACAAAAGTAAATTCAGGAAGGCCCAAAATCAACCATATATTTTCATGGATTCATCTTGATTAATGAGATTTTAATTGAGTCGCATTATATTTTAGCCTTAGCATTTTAGTATTTAAAATGTTAAAGTGTCAGTGGTTATTTATACTGTATCTGGATACAGGAGAAAGCATATATCAAGTATCACTGAATTTCCACTTTAAAAACTGTTTTAATTCTAGCACGGGTGAATTAGGTGAATTTTATGTTTTATTTTGTATCATTTATGGAAAAATGCTGTAAATTTTGAAGGAAATGGCCATAATTTGGCAAATATCAAATTAACATTTTTTGGAAGGGGTTAAAAAAATCGGAATACAGTCGAACCTAGCGACTCCCTGTCTATAACGACAAACTGCTCATAGCGACCCTTTTCATTTATCCCAAGAAAATTCCCACTTTGATTACCTCTCTATAACGACAACCTGTCCAACGCAACTAACGACTGTAAAAACCCATCCACACGACTCCGAAATCCTGTACATAGCGACTTTCGATGCTCCACAAAAACCGGATGTTGTTATTTTTTCTATCTCGTTAGATACGATTTTTTATAATGCGAGATTGCAATCAGTTGATATCGTTGACATCGAGATTTCATGGTGGGCGAACGAGGTTTCAGAATTGGCCAATGAGAATCAATGGATTAAAAATAACTTCCATTCATGAGTGATTAATGTTTACATATTTGCTTAGGAAAATCAGATTCAAAAGATGGCGTCCCCAAAGAGAACGGCTTTAGATTTAATTCAAAAAGTGGAACTGATAAAATGTTTTGAAAGTGTGAAACCTGCTGACAAAGTGGCTGAAATGTTTTGGATTCGGAAAACCCAGATACAGATTTTACCTGAACGAAAGGCTGTGGTTTTAAATGAATTTGAGAACAATACTCCTGGAACGCAAAAACGTACGAGACGCATCCCCGGGAATGAAGACATAAACAATCTCTGTGTGGATTGGTTTAAAGATGCTACGATTGTTAGTGAAATTCTTTTTGAAATAATAAATTATATTTTGACGTATTGTATTCCTTTAAAACTCATATGGATATAAGGTATATGTACATAGAGAGACAACCCATGTTATCAAACTTTGCACAAGGTAGTTGATGTTTTCAATCTTGAGGATGGCTTGGACCTGTATATAAAGACCACCTGTCTATAGTGACCTTTTTAAATTTGTCCCTTGAAAGGTCACTATAGACAGGTTTAACTGTATATAGGATATTTTTTTTTTTATTATGGAATAAACAGTGGTGTACAGTGCAAGATGACCCATGTACAAGTTTTCGTACAAGATAATAGTAGTTGCATGTTTTATTCTAAAGTTATATGTTGATAGCTTAATATTTGTTTTCATTCTTTTAGCTTTAAGAAAAAAAAAATATCAGCTCATCTTTTTGTAACATTGATTCCAGAGCCATACTACACCGAACTTAAAATTCTCCGAAATTCTGAATAATTAAAAACTTTAAGTTCGGTCCTATTAATTACTAATGTTGAATTTTTTATGTTTTTATCCAAAGTAAGGATATTTGATAGATTTACCTTAAGATGCTAAATATTTTAAACATTCTGTTGGCGATAAAATATCTGAAAATAATTTTACAAATTCCCTAAATTTGACCAGGGAATCAGTAAAATCATGATTGATTTTTTCAGTGATTTTGTAAAATCCCTGGTTTTAATTAGGGATTTTACAAACCCACTGACCAATTTAGTGATTTTACAAAATCCCTGAATTTTCAGCGATTTCACAATTCCCTGATTTTACCAATTCACTGTAACATATATATCAGTTAAAATTACTTCAAACTTAATATCAAAACAAGCACCTGCCTCAAGTGAAAGATGGTTGTTTTGAAAATTAAGGTGGTTGTTATAACCACCTTTACACAGGAATGGAAAACACTGATCTATATGAGGGATACAAGGAAAAATACACCACATTAAAATAAAATACAATTTTAGGAACATCTGCTTAAGTCTCACAGTCTTTCTGAATTTATTCATTTAAGATAGTAACATATTTGGAAGCAATCAATCCCTCAGACCAAACAAGGTTGTTTAAAATCTAAATTATATCATGAATGTGTGATCAAATTTGTATGTATTGTACTGAGTATTTTTCTGGTAAAATTTTTGATGTGACACAGCACTAAATATTGTGTTTGTTTTGATGAAGAACAGCTGTTTGAATGTGTTTTAAATGCTAAATTATTTATACTATAACTAATCAGAGATTCTGATTATCGCAAAATATTCAACGAATGATCGAATAACGCAGTAATTCACGAATGCGCGCAGCGCATGAGTGAATTACACCGTTTTTCGATCATGAGTTGAATATTTTCGATAATCAGAATCCCGGATTAGTTATTGTTTTTATTATATAGACCTCTCACATAAAATATAGCGGTTTAATTTAAGATTCATTGCATGAACTACGTTTTCTATGTTAATCCACTGCGACGTTTGCTTAACAACAACGTTCACAACGTCTATTGTGACGTCACTTCCTAGAGTGAAATTATGGAAAATAATTTCACAGTTAATTATCACTTTTCTTTCACTGAGAAATGCCAATCTTTCACCGCAATCTATATAATAATATTAATTTCCTCCTATTTTTGCATTCAAAAATTGATTATGACTTCACATTATTTAACTATACACATCCAACTTATAGGCTACATTTCAACAGAAAATCTCAATTATTAATAAAGACATTAGTGTGTAGATTATAGGGCTATGGTATTTGATGTCTGCCCCATTCACTTAAAATCTTAATGTAAAACAGTGGTAAAAATGTCTTGTGAAATATTTCTGAACCCTAAAAGTAAAAAAAATACATTGCTTTAGAAGACTTTTCAAGAAATGTCATTTGAAGGGAAAACTCCTTTATCTATATGCTTTAAATTATGGTATGTTACATATTGCCTTTTAAATACTTTGTTAGATTTCCTTTTAAGAAATTTTATGAAACTAAAGATACTAATTACTACGGTTGACATATAATGAGTTAATTATAAGGCCATTCAAAATAGATTTTGGTGTGGTCTGCCAATTTTTAAAAAAAATAATTTCCTTTGAGCTTAAGTTGCTCTTGTAAAATAATGAATTTTTTTTTGTTGAAAAAAGTTTGATGCGGCTACCTTTTGGCAGATGCAGGCGGGGACTGAGAAACAAATATTTGTTTTTGAATGGTCTAATTATAATTCCTTTGTTCCTTTGGTATTCTACTGCCTTTGTTACATAAAAAGATAAGCAAAGACTATAATTTAGTCCGATGATGCCAAAATAACTTTCTGTCTTAATATCAATTTAAATTGTATGAAATCATACCAATTTTACTCCATTTTATATGAAGAAATTTTTGTAACAGTTATAAAAAGGGAAATCTACTGAAACAAACTAGGAAAGGGTTCGATGGAGAATTTTTGGAACATAACATGTTCCTTTGATTTAGAGACAGTTGAATGTTACACAAATTCATTGATTGCAGTAGAAAATAAATATATGTGGTGTCTTCAAATATGACAAATGTGTGCTAACTATTTCATATTTGAGGATAATATTTTAAAAACATAAGGGGATAAGGAGGACAAATTACATGGTTAAGACAAGGGGGACCTGTTATTCCATGAGCACTTGTTAGTATGGATAGGCTGTTTATTCTTTATTTCTTTCAGCATTTACATTTTGAAATAAATCATTAGATACTTTATTTTATGCCTTAACCTTGTAGACAGTTGGATATTGATATACTTAAGTTCATGTTATCATAGAAGCTACATCTAGTTTATTTCTGATTTATTTTGTGGTTTTTTTTTCATATTCCCTTGTGGAACATGGGTTGTAGTATTGATCTATTTATTCTTTTAGTTATTTTTTTCATTCATTTATCTCTGTAATCATTTTGTGAAATATACAAATAATTTTGAACATGATTTGTGCTGCCTTTTCACTTTAAATGCAGTTTCGTTATTTTTTTTTTTTATGTAATTCAATACCATGAAAATCCAAAAGATAACAAAAACTATAGGTTTTGTTTTGTTAAAAAGCATGTAATCTAGGAACAATACACCAAAATGATATAAAAAGATCAATATACATGTAGTAAGAATTTCAATTTTATGGAAGTGTATACCATAAAGCATGTTGAAATGCCACAATTTATGCAGCAAAGTTTTGCCATTATACAGGGGTTTGGTAATACATGAAGATAGAAAGAGATTTATACTTCAATATGAAAAAAAATGTCAAGGAGACAACATCCCATATCCAGGTTAAAAGTAAAGACAAAATGGGAAAATGGACTTTCTGGCAGATTTTATGTCAGATGCCAAATGAAACCAGTGGCATTATGATGAGGTTATACTGTATTTTTATACCCTGCTCCCCATCGAGGGTAGGGAGTATACTGTTTTCGGTCTCTGTGTGTGTGTATACGTGCATGGTTGTGTGGGTGTGTGTGGGGGTCCGTCTGTAACACATTTTCATCACATTTATCTCAGCAATGGCAAGAGGTACAGATCTGAAATTTTGTCAGAAACTTGTTATGATCATGCCATATTATGGGATGTATTTTCAGACGTGTGCAAATACTACTTCCTGTTTAACAACTTGGTCAATTTTTTCGGATTATACCCATATATTGAAATTTTTTGTCAAGGATTTCTAAGCTTATGTATGTAGTAATGATTTCATATTTGGTCTGAAGCTTTGATATGATGAGTTGTACTGTGTCTCTCCTTTTCAAGTCCGTCACTAATCTACTTCCTGTTTGCCGATAACTTTGATTTTTACCATTATAGCCAAATATTGAAATTTTTCGTCAAGGATTTCTCAGCATGAGTATGTAGTAATGATTTCATATTTGGTCTTAAGCTTTGATATGATGAGTTGTACCGTGTCTCCCCTTTTCAAGTCCATCACTCATCTACTTCCTATTTGCAGATAACTTTGATTTTTTCCATTGTAGCCAAATATTGTTTTTGGTCTGTCTGTTTGTTTGTCTGTTTGTCTGTTTGTCCACAAAAAACTTTAACATTGGGTATATCTTTTGAATGGTAAGTGATAGGGCTCTCATATTTTGCATGTGTATTCCTTGTGGCAAGATCTTTCAATTGATACCAAAATTTTGGACCTCATGACCTTGACCTTGACATGTTATGGACTTTTTGAAAAAAATAATAAACTTTAACATTGGGTATATCTTTTGAATGTAAGTGATATGGCTTTCATATTTTGCATGTGCATTCCTTGTGGCAAGACCTTTTAATTGGTACCAGAATAGTTTACCTTGTGACCTTGACCTTGGTCTGTGAACAACTGCATTAAAACTTTAAAATTGAGCATATCTTTTGAATGGTAAGTGATAGGGCTTTCATAGTTTGCATGTGTATTCCTTGTGGAGAGACCTTTCAGATGGTACCAGAATATTTGGCCTCGTGACCTTGACCTTGGCATGTGACTGTCCGGTAAAATTTCACCAGAAAAATGAAATTATATTTTGTTTTATTTTATATATATAGAAATTAAACTCATTAATGATGAAATGTTTCTTGATATCTATAGATTTTTTTTTGTAAAAAAGATTTTTTAAATCATTCAGCATATTTTCTTCATTTATTTACTTTCGTTTTACAGGTATTTATTTGTATTATATATATCAATGATGAGGGATGTTACTAAAAATATCTATTATTTCATTTCTTCTCTTCTGTGTATTCCTCCACTTTTGAGGAACCCGTATTGATGATCCCTGGTGTAATCAAAGTACTGATAACACT
>MJUU01051563.1:110563-158863 GCA_002080025.1 Modiolus philippinarum | reverse complement strand
AATGGATTAATTTATAGGATTCTTACAATTTTTTCAATGTCGCAATAGATCTAAACAGACACAGAAAGCGTCCTTAATTCTTGCCTTCAAATGTACGTGAGCGCAAAATGCGGGAAATATTAATAGCGGTATTTATATCAACATGAATTATATTCAGTCTACAAGTTAGAGGGATGACCATTTGATTTTCAGGGGGAGGGGCTTGGACGATTTTGTAAATAAATTATTTAACCTTGGTGCCAGTGAAAATAAATATTCTTATCCAACTTTTCATGAAAATAAATAATTTTAATAATTTTGATTCGAGGAATATTTTTTTAAATTGCAAATGGAAATAAATATTTTAATGTGACATTTGGTGAAAATAGATAATTTGTTCGAGATTTTCATGAAAATAAATAAATTTTTTGGGCAAAATCGCCCAAGCATCCCCGTGAAAATTAAAGGGTCGTCCCCTAAATTATATGCCGCAAATTTGATAGAATCCATGGCCTAGACCGAATTCTTCTGCCTCTATGGCAAAACTACCACCCATCTATCGCTCATCCCTTCTATTTGGACTTTTTTTATTCCAGTCCAGGGCAACAGCAAGAATTAAAAAATAAAAGTCCAAATAGAAAAGACAATCGACAAATAGGTCACAATATTACCATAAAGGCAGAATTCGGCCTAGTCCTTCACGTCTTCTCAGATATATGCAAAATTAAAAAAAACGTCCGTCACCAAATACAAATTTAACAAAATAAATTAAACCTGAAATCACACAAGAAGTTGAAAACAAAATTAGTAACCAAAATACAAATATGATTAATATGACATTGGGATACTCGTTTCTTAATTACAAGTAAGGTAACGATTTGTATCATGTATACTCATGCCATCAACTCCTCATAAGGGAGTACTGTGCTTTATTATTAAATAAATAGATTTAGATATTTTCTATCAACTACATCCGACAAAGCAAATGCATTTTTATCAATCATTTGTTTGTTTACTTTAGTACACGTTTCATTGTTTTCTATTTCTCAACCGGGAGGTGTACGTGTTTAACATGATTTGATTGGATAGTGACGTCTCTGAGTAGTTATCTATATCGTGACGTATGATGTTTGCTTGAAGTGGGAATTTCCAAGGCCATGTTTCCGCAGGTCAGTTAACTCGTCCGTGCATTGTCTATACTGAATTTTGACGGCTTGTACAATAAAAGCAGAAATATTCGTGGGGATTAAATTTCGTTTATTTCGTGGATATGAGTTATCCGCTAAATTAAATCCCCATGAATTTAATGGCAGTAATACAAATGACTAAATATGTCATGAAGTTTTAGAGGTTCAATCCACGAAATTTCATCCCCACGAAAGTAAATGATTACACAGTAATCGGTTTGGACTAGACCCTGAAATGACTGACTGATGGTATTATAATGCCGATGTTAATAGTCATCAATATAAAGAATATAAAAAATACTAAATTCTACCAAAATATCGTTGTGTTTTTAAATACATGTAGCAAAATTAATTTCGGGTCTACCAAATTGGCTGAAGGGATAGCATAATATCTCGTTCAACGGAAGAGACTGACTTTATGAATTCACCTTCAAACACGTAAACAGCAACTTTGGTATTTTTTGTTTTATGGTGTTTAATTTCTTTGAAATCTCAAATTTTCGTTTTCTTTTTTACAAAACGGTAGCTATAAATCTAGAAACTTCGGTGCTCTCTTAAAATCTCTGATGAATTTTAAAAAGCATTTTTTAGTGTGTGAGAAAGAGATCGGTAATTTTGATCAATCTGGTGAAAACATTTTTTATTCACTATTTAAATCTTTAAATTAAAAATGACAATAAAATTACAAAACTTTCACTAAATAATAACTGCATTTGAGATGCAATCGAAGATTTTATCAAACAAGAGTAATTTATCAACGGTTGCAACTCATTGTATTGTGTCCCAAAACATAAAAGAATTATTTTTTATACCAGACATTTATCGCGTCATCAACAGACTATGGTTATTGTTGCTATTCCCCCGCCTAAAAATATAATGATAAATCTGCAATTATCTGGTCAAACATCATAATTTTCAATTTTAATATCTAATATTCAGTTGGTAAGATGATTATATATCAATTTAAAATTGCACATCAAATGCGTCAATTTTATAATTTTCAGTATAAAGTATAATCTGTATATTGGTTATGGTAGTAGCCTCCTGTCTGGTAATTATACAACAATCATATGAAATTACATGTCAACTCATCATATACAAAACACTTACAAAAAGTAATAAATAGGACCATACTTACCACATGGAGGGTTGTTATGGAAGCTACTTCCATGGAAACAATGATTGACTTGGTCAAGCAACAATAAGCTCTAACTCTCTCATAGAATTGAGATTTGGTAATGGTCTGTGTAAAGGTATAAAAACAAGTTTTAACACGACATGAAGAGCTTTTAAAAAATCCATTTTTTTTCAGCAATCAAAAATATAATTGAAGGTTTGGGTAATCATACGACGTAGCTTACGTCCAATAAGTTAAGGAATTCTCACTATTAAATCTTTGCTGTCTGAGAATACAGCAATCCACTGACCACTACTTTGGTTGCTGGAGAATAGAACAATTCACTTATCACTCCTTGTCTTGTCGGGGGATACAGCAATCCACTGCCGCTCCTTTGCTTGTCGGAGAATACAGCAATCCACGTACCACTTGCCACTGCTTTGGTTGTTGAAGAATACAGAAATCCAATTACAGCTGCGTTATTTTTCGGAGAATACAGTTGACGCTGCTTTGACTGATGCAGAAAACAGCAATCCACTTATCGCTTAGGTTGTCGGAGAATACACTTACCATTGCTTTGGCTATCGAATGATACAACAATCCACTTAACGCTGCGTTGGTTGTTAGAAAATACATTCCTATTACCGCTGCTTTGGTTGTCGGATGATACAACAATCCTTTAACGGCTACTTTGGTTGTCAGAGAATACTACAATCCTTTAACCGCTGCTCTGGTTGTCGAAGAATAGAGCAATCCACTTACCGTTCCTTTGCTTGTCGGAGAATGTAGCAATCCACTAACCGTCACTTTAGATATCGGAGAATACAGCAATCCACTAGCCGCTCCATTTCTTGTTGGGAGAATAAAGCAATCCACTTACCGCTCCTTTGGTTGTCGGAAAATACACCAATTCATTTACCAATGCTTTTGTTGTAAGATAATACAGCAATCCACGTACCACTGCTTTGGTTATTGAAGAATACAGCAGTACACTTACCGCTCCTTTGACTGTGGAAAAAGAACAGCAATCCATTTATCACTGCTTTGATTACGGAGAATAGAGCAATCTACTTCCTGCTGCTTAAGTTGTAAGAGAAAACAGCAGTCCTCCTACCGCTGCTTCAATGGTCGGAGAATGCAGCAATCCACTAACCGCTGCTTTTGCTGTCGGAGAATACAGCAATCAACTTATCATTGCTTTGGCTATCAAAAAATACAACAATCCACTTTACGCTGCTTTGGTTGTTGGAGAATACATTCCAATTATCGCTGCTTTGGTTGTTTGAGAATACAATAATCCTTTTTTTTTGCGGAGAATACAGCAATCCACTAACCACTACGTTGGTTGTTGTAGATTACAGCAGTACACTTACCGCTCCTTTGACTGTGGAAAAAGAACAGCAATCCATTTATCACTGCTTTGATTTTTGGAGAATAGAGCAATCTACTTCCTGCTGCTTAAGTTGTAGGAGAAAACACCAGTCCTCCTACCGCTGCTTCAATGGTTGGAGAATACAGCAATCCACTAACCGCTGCTTTTGCTGTCGGAGAATACAGCAATTCGCTGCTTTAGTTGTCGGAGAATACAGCAATCCTCAAACCGCTTCTTTTGCTGTCGGAGAATACAGTAATCAACTTATCATTGCTTTGGCTATCAAAAAATACAACAATCCACTTTACGCTGCTTTGGTTGTTGGAGAATACATTCCAATTATCGCTGCTTTGGTTGTTTGAGAATACAATAATCCTTTTATCGTTACTTTGGTTGCTGGAGAATGCAGCAATCAACTAACCGATGCTTTAGTTGTTGAAGGATACAGAAATCCACTTATATCAAAAAATACAGTAATCCTGTAACCGCTGCTAAAGTTGTCGGATAAAACAAAAATCCACTAACCGCTGTTTAGTTGTCGAAGAATAGAGCAATCCACCTACCACTGCTTTGGTTGTCGGAGAATACAGCATTCCACTTACCGCTGCTTTGATTGTCGAGAATACAGCAATCCGCTGATTTGGTTTGAGAATACATCAACCCACTAACTGCTGCTTTAGTAGTTGGAGAATACAGCAATGAACTTGCCGTTTCTTAAGTGGTCAGAGAAAACAGCAATCCTCTAACCGCTGCTTTGGCTATCGGAGAATACAGCAATCCACAGATCTAGTTGTCGGAGAATACAGTTATCCTCTGACTTCTGCTTTTGCTGTCGGAGAATCAGCAATCCACTTACCGCTGCTTTGGCTGTCGGAGAATACAGTAATTCGCTGCATTGGTTGTCGGAGGATACAGCAATCCAATTACTGCTGCATTTGTTGTCGGAGAATACCGCAATCCTCTAACGGCTGCTTTGGTTTTCGGAAAATACAGCAGCCCATTTACAACTGCTTTGGTTTCAGTGAATGCAGCAATCCACTTTACCTTGCTAACAAAGTTTTATTTATCCTGTAAATATTCTGTTGTCTTTGTTCAAAAATATGTCTAAATAAATTCAGGTGAAGTAAAATATAAAATAGTACAATTGCAAATAAATAAAAGATTTTTTGTTAGTTTTATAATACATTTTGCGATCCACCTATTTTAAAGTGCTATTTAGTATGAACAAATTCAAAACGCACGAAGATTTGCGACAATATTTACACATAAACTAAAAGAAAAACGAGAGTTAAAGATACTAAGGTTTTTTTATAAGATTTTTCGTAGCCTTTTCATCATTGAAAATGGCTATTTCACATGCAAAGTATTCACAAATTTTACTTACTAGAAGAATTTAAAAATACTTTATGACTTTCATAGTTTCAAGTTTCATTATGTATGTTAATTTTCATTATATTTTGATACATGAATTTTGTTCATATTTTCTTATTTAGGGCCTTCGATTTTAAGTACGATGTCTCGGTTCTAAAATATTGTCTTTGACAACATTCTTAATTATACCGTATATCAATTTGTCATGCTATTTGTTTTATTAACATCTTATAAAGATTGTGAGATTTTAAGGGGTACTTTATCGATCATGTTTTGTCATCTTCCCAATACAATTATAAACGACAATTGGAGATTGTTTTAAAAGTATCTTAAAGGGCAATTATGGATGAGCAACAATAATAAATTTTATGCGTACGTGATGAACGTTTGTTTGATTTAAGAATCGACTTGAAACAGTTTGGTGCATTGAAGATAAAATGTACACAATCAGATCTTAAATTAATGAAGTTCTTTATTCAAGATTGACTTTACGAAATTACATTCATTGATACTTTATTACATATATACGAAAGCCGAGAAGGACCAATCAAATTTCAGAATTCGAAATTCAGAATTCAGAATTCAAAATTCAGAACTCTTGAAATCCATGATGCTCACGCGGATTTTTTCAAACTTCAGAATTCAAAACTCAGAACTTGGAGAAATGCGATTTTTACGCGGGATTTAGCACGTGGTGATAAATAAGATATTTCCGGTCGTATTTTTGTTAATCAAAATGGCATTTAGCTCGTTTTCTATATTAGTAAGTATTATTTTTTCTTGTTTATATGTTTTAATTACTTGATTCAAAGATATTAAGAACAATTATCTGTTTTGATCAACTAATTGAATAAAGGAGCTACGTTGCATGTTACATTATACACTTAAATAAAGGTATATATTACTTTATTGAATTTTCCTTATATTTACACATAGTAACTGAAGGTGCTGGATGGAATATCGTTTGATTAGCTTATCCGTGATTTAAGTCAGATTTATATCCTGTTTACAAAAGTTATTGTTACAATTGCTGTTTTCAATGATGGACGTCCCCTTTTGGATGATAACAATTACCTGTACTCAAAAGACAATCTAGTTAAGGCATATTTTGAAAGAGGATATACAATTGTAGAAATTTCGAATTCATTGGCAATCGGACATGCAATTGTGATAAGTGTTACAACAGTTAAAAGAATTTTGAGACGACTCAATCTTAAACGCAGAACAATATCTAATAAGAAGTTAATTAAGAAGACGTTGTGAAAGCTATTTTAAAGGAGAAAGATGATTCTGGCTCCTGTCTGGGATATCGGGCGATGTGGAAGGTTACGGTTACACCATGAGTTGAATGTTAAGAGAGATGATGTTATGTTTGCAATGAAAATCATTGACCCAGATAGTGTTGAAATACGAAAGAAACATAGACTATTACGACGTGCTTACTGTTACCCTGGACCTAACTATATGTGGCAAATAGACGGAAATGATAAGCTTAAACCTTACGGTTTCGCAATTCATGGCTGTATAGATTCAAGGCGTAGTTTGTGGTTAGAAGTTGTACCTTCCAATAACAATCCCTATATCATAGCTGCATATTACTTAAATTGTCTCAAAAGGTTTGAGGTTACTTAAAAATCATAAGATCTGATCATGGGACAGAAAATCAAGTGGTATCGTTTCTTCAATCCTACTTTCACCTAAATGATGCAGAAAATGGTCAAAATAGTTTTATTTTCGGAAAAAGTTGTAATAATCAACGCATTTGAATTTTACTGGAGCACTTTACGAAAGCAGTTTAACGACTGGTTTATGTGCATATTCAAAGATTTGAGAGATTCCGGTAAATATGACGAATCTGACCCATTGCACTGCGAATGTCTACGATATTGTTTTACAAGGCTTTTGAGAAAGGGGTTGAACAATATTGCATCAGAATGGAATAAGCACCGACCACAAGTAAACAGACAAAGTGAGAGTCCTCGTGGCATTCCAGATATTCTCTATTTTTTCCCAGAGTCAGTCAATAGCAGGAGTTATGGGACACTGGTGGATGAGAATGAAATTGAAATGTGTCAAGAATTATATGTCCGCGAGGTCCTTAATTTTTGTATGGCTGCTGTAGGAATTTTTTTGACATTGTAGATATCCTAAAGCCAAATTGTGAGGAGCCATCATCCACTGAACAAGCTTTATCTTTGTTTTTTGAACTTCTACAATTAATAAATGAGAATTTGATTTAGATTAAAATTGGTTAACTCTTCATGTTTGTTAAATACACCAAAAATTTCAGTTTTTTTATTGATACAAAAATATGTAAGTGTCTGACTTTCAATGTCCAGACGGTTAAACATTGTGGTAAATAAATTTTGATTGTAATAAAAATCACACAAAGATTCCCTAAATTTGTTGGATATTGACTAAAATACAATTAACCCACTGGGGAAATGGTGTTTCTATTTGTTCCTCAATCAGGAATATAAGTGCGACTAATTTGCGGGTATTTGGTCATGCGGGCATGCAGGCTTAAGAAGAATGTTTCCCATATATTCCCAAAATTACTATGTATAAAAAGACAGAATGTAAGGGAGGGTAGTCTCCAAAATGTGTTCCGAAGTTCCTGGATTGAAAGTTCCAGATTCCCAGGCATACATCATCAAACTACAGTATACTCAAGGTTTAATTAATATTTTTTAAGTAGGCTTAGTACCAAAATTATAAGAATAATTTATTATTTTAGACGTCAAGAATTCTGAATTCTGCATTCTGCATTCTGAATTTCGAATTCTGAAATTTGAAAGGTCCTTCTCGGCTTTCGTACATATATGTACATTATTTTGATATGTTCGTAAAATGAAAACATATTGTTCGCTCATAATCATTCAAAGGTTAATTGTAACTGAAAAACAACAACAATTTTATTGGAATCTAATAAATAAAGCTTTGCTTTAAAAGGTACTGGAACACGTGGTTATCTTAAGATGTGCAAATTACCGGAAAATAAAATAACATTTTTTTGTATCAATTAGTTTGGAACATGACAGATACATTAGTACACTTCATTCGTATTTTCCACAATAGGTAGGGGTCTGGTTTGTCCAATAATACTACTATTCATCTTGATTTACCTACTGTTGTCTTTTAAAAGTACAAAATGACAAGGGTAGCATATACTGATTAGTTGGGATAAATTTATAATATACTGATTAGTAGGGAAAATAATAATAAACTTATGGCCAAACTCAAGTGTAACGAAAAAAATATGAACAAAATAAGTAAGAACAGCACGATCCCCCGTAATAATCAAGAAGTAGAGATTTGGATCAAATGGATATATATCGGAAAGTACTATCTGTTTCACAACTTTGTTATATATTTTATTGATGTGTTTTCAAGTAAACAAAACTACAGTCGGATTCAATGAAACAACGAAATCGCTATTTTTGGACCTACATAATTTTTAGATGTTTGAAATTTCAAAACAAAACTGATTGCCAGTTTAACAAATCTGAATATGAATTTGTAGTGTTATAAACACATTCAATTGTCCGTGTTTCTACACATCAAAGCTACTCTCTGTGGACA
Organism: Modiolus philippinarum; assembly: GCA_002080025.1. NCBI lineage: Eukaryota > Metazoa > Mollusca > Bivalvia > Mytilida > Modiolidae > Modiolus > Modiolus philippinarum. The sequence continues at coordinate 150,255 of MJUU01051563.1, read as the reverse complement.
TGTGAAATATATTAAGATAAAATTCCATTGCTTGGTTTTACCATGTATTTGTAGAGTCTTTGTCTCATGTGCATTTACTCCATATCCTTTCATGGTTTTTAAAAACAACGTAAAAACCTTTCCCGTGAGCGAGATGCATAATCTCTGTATATTTCACTTATGGTGTTTATTTATTTTTTATTGTTATTTTTGTTTTGTTTTGTTTTGTTTTTTGGGGTGTTTTTGTAGAGAGAGAGAATTTATCAGATCATAAAAAAGGACAGGAAAATAAATAAAAAAAACAAAAAAGGACAGGAAAATAGATCAAAAACAAAAACAAAGGATAGGATAATAGATCAAAAACAAAAAAAGGACAGGAAAATATATAAAAAAAAACAAAAACGGACAGGAAAATATATCAAAAACAAAAAAGGACAGGAACTTAGATCAAAAACAAAAGAGGACAGGAAAATAAATCAAAAACAAAAAGGACAGGAAAATAGATCAAAAACAAAAAAGGACAAGAATATAGATGAAAATAAAAAAAGGACAGGAAAATAGATAAACAAAACAAAAAGAACAGGAAAATAGATTAAAAACAAAAAAGGACAGGAAAATACTAGTAGATCAAAAACAAAAAAAAAGACAGAAAAATATGCCAAAAACAAAAAAAGGACAGGAAAATAGTTAAAAAAAACCAAAAAAAGGACGGGGAAATAGAGGTAACACAAATGGAAACATTATGTCAAACATAGACAAGACCCAGAAATGCACAAGAACGAAGCAAAAATAAAGCATTAGCAGTTGGAGGTGTTGTCAGGTGTTTGGATCGGTAGGCATGATCGTTAAGACACTTATTACATTGCAAAAAACGAATATTTCAGTGTTGAGTCGTTTGTGAGTTCTTGAATAATTGTTGGAACTACGCAGAAATTTCAATTCTCGTTTGTGAAATAGAAACATTTGTAACAATCTGTCAAATCATTGTGACTGCCTAAAATCATCCGTAGTGTAATATAACCGTAGTGTGTGAGTTCTTTAAGCGCCGCTCTGTTGACGAAATCGCTGTACATATTACATCCACTTCAATTGAACTTGGAATACGGGAAGGTTACTATTTTGGATTCAGAATTATCAAAGTTGGTGTTGAGCTCCGATTTCAGACGTCCATATATATTAATATTGGGGTATAAGACCAGTTATGGTGCTGTGTCTGGTATATCAGCAAATGCGGTAAAGTTTTCTGTAACCTTAAAAGATCATCGATATAACGGAACTTAAGGTCAAGTCGAAGTAATTGAACGCCATCTGGTATTGAAATTTTTTGGTAACGTCCATTTCTATTGTATGACGTTCATGGGTACGTAAAACACCTATGACGTTTCATATGATTTCCCCGAATGAATTGGGGTGTCGTAAAAGGAAGGATCTCGTCGACAAAACTTTTTGTAGGGTAAATGGTGAATAAAAGGATATGGAGTAAATGCACATGAGACGAAGTCTCTACAAATACATGGTAAAAAACAAGCAAAGTAACAACGTTTTTTTTTGCCTAAATCGGCAAAAAAAAATAAAGAATGAATGAATATGGAATATTAAATGGACACGAGACAAAATACAAGCACATGTACTCATAATACTGATACACATGTACTTATAATTTTGGAACAACATTTTCATCGTCGCATATAACAAAAATTAACAATGATCAGCTGACATATAGTTGGAGAGAGAGCCGCCATGTTTTTAGGGAATAAGGATACTTCTAGGAACAGCTTGAGTTTATTGTCCGCTCCGTTTGTCAGACTGCACAGACCAAGGTAAATACAACCTTAGACCACAGTGGTTTCAATTTTAGACCCCAATCCACGGTGCACAAAGTACAATCATGACATCTTTTGTAGGATCGGAACACGAACCACCTTCACAAATCAAATTCCTGAACAACAAAAACCAATTAAAAACATCGGCATCTTATGAAGGTTAAATGAAAATTGTTTTCTCGAGATATCATATGAATACAGTCAAAATTTCATTGATTGCCCGTAATGTAAATACCACTCCATGTAAATTATAGCTATTCCTGTCGAATTTTGAACTGTTTATAGTTGATATTCCTCAACTATTTGATGGTGTGGTTTTAAAATATGAAAATCAAATATTCGCAACTTGAGAAGTACTATTTGTAAATAAAGCACAGTCTTTACATGGAAGCTGGCGTTTGAAGCTGGAAACTTTATCGTAGTAACTATTCTAGGGGATATAACTTTATTGCAACGAAAACTCGAAATCACACTTTTTTGTGTATTTTCAGTCTTTACTTTTGTAAGTTTTTTTAAAAAGGAGTGATTAATTTTGGAAAGACAATTTTAAACAATGTCTTTCTTTGTTCTCTTCAACGCCGCTTACGGGAGAAACACATATTACATCAAATTACAAAATGAAGGTACAGTAAAATGCCTTGTCAATTTTCTCCCTGTATTCCTTAATCCGGAAATCATGAAGTCCAGAAATTCGAGGGGGGCAATGACGAAAGTCATTGTATTCTTTCAGAAACCCTAAACATCATTCAAAACGTACATTTTGTGGACCATCGGATTTTTTCTCTCCGAATAAATGCAGAAGGACTGTGTTTAAGGTAAAAACATATCGAATGAATGCTTTTAGATCAAGGTATGCTTTTTTGCGTAAATTGCAATTATTTCTTTTTATTGGCAAACAGCAGTCCTGCAATTATCGCAAAAATTGCAACTATTTGCAATATTGTGTTTTATATATATATAGAAATATTGTGTTTTATATATATATAGAAATATTGTGTTTTATATATATATAGCAATATTGTGTTTTATATATATATATAGCAATGAAAGCAGCCAAACAAAATCGAATATTCGCAATAGGCCATGCGCCACCGGTGGACATCAAGCCTTCAAAATTTTGTTTTTGTTTTTTTTTACCATTTTATCAATTTTTATCTAAATTCTGCACGAAAATAAACAAATTTCAAGAAAAAAGGGGTTCAACACATGGAACTCTCTCCCTAGATCCGCAAATATGTGCTTAGTTGTTCAAATGCGAGAGTTATTGTATGTATTTGTTTCATTCATTTGCAATGTTCTGTCTTTAATTAAACGCAATTATTGAAAATTTAACCCACTAAATTTTAATTGGTGAGAAATATCATTTCACCTTGTGGATAAAAAATTAAATAATTTCACATAAATGCTTTATACTAAGTGCAATAAAAGCATTTCAGGACGAGAAACAACTCAACTTAAAATTGTCAATTTGAAAGTCATTTTCTGTAAAAAATAATGTCTCTTTTGGTCTTTCCATGTGTAAATATAACTAAATTTGATTGTCACCGGAAAAAAATAGAATTGGTGTCAGTATCCGAGATACGCATTGCAGTACCAAGTGGGTGAACTTGTCTTTACAATTTACAGTACCAGTTAAAGGATTTCTGTTAAGATACTGTTGCGCAATTCTCTTTATTCGTATCGAAGTCTGCAACCGTGGACCTTGACTTTATGAAAAACTAACATTTTTTCTGCACAAATTCGTATCTTTGAATGCATTTGTAGAAAAATCAAGCACGGTGACCTACTAAAAGGACAAGGTGTGACAAGGGGTTGATTTGGCCAAATATGCCAGTGAATTTCTAAGTTGCACCTCAAGATTTTGTTTCATGTTCGTTTCAAAGTTGAGATCCAATTTACAGAAAAAATACAAAAGTTAGAAGTTCTGACGTCATGAAAATGCTACTTTTGAGCATTTTCATAGAAATATACCGAATTTCGCAGATTTTTGAACAGTTTTCCTTACCGGAAATATCGATCACATTCAAGAACCAATTAGATACTTTACCAACTTATTGGTACAAATGAATTGAACCTCTCGTATAAATATTTTTGTGGTTCTTGCATGTGTTCTATATTTCCTATACAGAAAAAGTAGTCAAACGTGATCATTTTTTTTAACATAAATCTTCAATTTGTCCTTTCTTCTTCACTCAAAAACTCAGTAATCGTCTATCAATATTTGAGAAATCATACTCTTTACTGAAAAGCCATACCCATACAACAATTCAATGAGAAAATTCTGTGATTTCAACTAAATTTATTTAACAGGCCAAATAAGGCCCTTATCGCCCCTACTCCTTTTCATATTTTTAAAAAGCTCAGAGCTGTTAGTTTTTTTTTTAATTAACTGTAGGACGTAGAACTATCTTTAAAACTATATTTTTTCTGATTTTGTAGTCGCCAAAAACCCACTTTCCCTATATTATCAATGTAAATTTAGATCAAACATGACGATTTTCAAACAACTGGGAAACGAAAACAAGCATGGGTGCCCCATTCTTTCTTTTTATATTTCAATGTATCTCAAGCTAAGCAATCATCATGCGAAAAATCAGAATTTTGTAGAACATCGTCAATTACTGACCCGAAAGCCGATTGTATTTCGAAGCTTGCAATATCTACAATTATGTAAATTTTGTTGAAAACTAAGGAGTATCTCCCTCATGCAAAGCTCTGTCCTTAGCTGATTTTGGCTTTACTTTTAGATCATATTGGGCATTTGTTCTCTATCAGTTTTTTAACATATTTGATTTTATGGTCTTCCAAACGTTTAGATTTTATCTGCACTGAAGAGACATAAGTTGTCGAAATGCGCATATGCAGAATTTTAATTTACAGTAACTTCGGTATTTAGTTATTTATTATTTCGACTTGACCTTAAATCAAGGGACTTGGCTATTATGTTCATGTTTTTTTCTTAACTAGCTGCTGTATAAACCTGGCTTCATACGAATACAATAAAAATGGAAGTGTATGGAGTTAATGCACATGAGACAAAGTCTCCACAAATACATGGTAGAACCAAGTGATGGAACAACGCTTTTATCGTTGTTCTTCATTTTGAAGTCATCATAAGGCCTTCAACAATGGGCTGTATTCATATCTCATAGTAAGTTCAAGACTACCCCTAGCACCGGTTTGATCGAAATTCATAGCTAAATGTCAAACAACGCCATATCCAAGTATGCCTATTGTCTGCTTGGGTACTCCAAATTCGACAACTATCTTGTTAATGAAAAAAATTAGCTTTGAGATCATGCTCATCTTTATACTTTATGTTGTATCAGTATTATTGTTAACATGAGATACCCTATCTATACTCTGCATCAAATATGCACATCTTTTTACACCCTTTTATTACACAAAGACTTGTTTATTGACTTCCGAACACTGAATTTGATAATGTAGAGATGTATACATCGTAGAAGGATATTTTAGCACTGTTATAGTTAACTTAAGTTTAAGATTATATATTCTAAAAAATTATAAGGTTTTTGAGATCACACCATTTGTAGGTTTTCCTTTTCTGTCTTTTAGATTTAGTAATCTGCCGATGTATTTAGTATTCTTTATTGAGCTTTTCAATGTGGTATGTACAGAATGGGTTAAGATATGACTTTGATAGAGCCAAAAATGCAGCTTTGTTTCAAAGGCACGTAGGTAGCTTTGGTACAAGGCGGGTTGTTTTCCATACCATTAGATGACATGTCGACATGGCCATAATCAAAAACTAAATTTACAGCAACTTCCGTATTTTGTTATCTATCAGTGGACATGTGAAGTCTATAAAGATCTTGATTAAGTATCGTTTAAAGATAACAATAGATATTACGCAAAGTTCATCGTTCACAGAAAATGCATTCCTGTATTTCATTAAAAATTTCGGTGGCTTCCTAAGTTTTTAATGTCTGTAAGCAGAGCCATAACTGATGCACATTTTGGAAGGGCATATCTAAGAGTGTTTTCAACTGGGCAAGAAGTTTCCGAATGGGACATCTTTTGTTTTTCCTTGTTCTGTTTTTAAAATTGCTTTGTTTACCATGTTTTTTCAGTAATGTTACACTATATAGACATAACAAAATGTTCTTTTTTGTTTGAATTTGTCTGAAAAATTTTGTTGCTATTGCTTTTTTTATTCATGTCATGAAATAAGTAGCTATAACAATGAGATGCAATGTAACATGATAACCAAAGAATATAATACATGGATTTCCAGGTGTTTTGATTTAATCTGCACTGATGAGACATAAGTTGTCGAAATGCGCATATGCAGAAAGTAAATTTTCAGTGACTTCAGTATTTAGTTACAGAAGACATATTTTTGAAATTATGGATTTCCTTTATTTGGGTTCTAGTGCTGCTGATGAGGAATAAATTTCCGAAATGGCCATACAGCTCATTAAAATTATTGCAGTTGGAGTTAACATATGTGTTATGGTCTCATGTTCATTTACTCCATATCCTTTCGTAAAATATATAAACATTCAGCTTGCACTAAAGAGATGAGACTGTTCACAGTATGGCTGGTATGGTTTCAACTGGTAGCAATCACAATTGGTTTTAAATTTAGTCGTCAATAAAGAAGAGAAATATCTAATACCAAATCACTGTAAACTTTTTGTGAATTCTTTTTGTATATTGAAGTTGGGTATATGTGGTAAATACAAAAATACCCAAGTTGCATAAAAACAGTAAATTTTGTTATGCTGTGCACGTGTTTCAAGGAGTTACCTCTCATCAGCAGCATTAGAATCAAATAATATGGAAAGCCATAATCCAAAAGTAGTTCAAAAAGAAGTACTCATTATCAAAAATATCGAAATGGGAGGCCAAATCCAGTACCAAGACATCTACTGACCGTCATACACGTAATGAAGCCTCAGTATTTCTAAGTGGTTAGAATTTTGATAAAAGCAGTAAATTTCTATAAATCGCAAGGTTAAATTTTCATGTCAGACAAATCTGATTATTGGGCTGGTGAATACCGTCGGGGACCTCTGGTCCACCAGAAGTGGCATCGGCCCAATGGTTCAAAATACAAAAAATACCAAAGTTGCATAAAACAGCAAATTTCGTTATGCTGTACACGTGTTTCAAGGAGTAACCTCTCATCAGCAGCATTAGAATCAAATAAAGCCATAATCCAAAAGTAGTTCAAAAAGAAGTACTCATTAGGCAGGCTACTGAATTTCAAGAACAACCATTGGAAATCGTTTCGACATCTTAATTACGCAAGTGCAGCTCAGCTCATTTCTCTCCTAAAATAGAAAGAACATCTTCGTTATTATTGATAAGATGACAGGAGATTCTGTAATCATTATCGCAAAAGCAAAGTAAAACTGGCACACAGAAATAAAAAAGAAAACAACCGGAAAAGTATGAAAATAACTGATTAAGACAAATTTATGTTATAAATACAACAGTAATTCGGAACATTTTTTAGTTGTTTTTTTTTGCCTACTTATGATCAATCATTCAATGATGTCTAGCGATTTATTTTCTTCTCCCACTCAGTATATAAATCTTGAATAAAATGCATTGTCTCAAGTCTGTAGCCCCAGACCTGTTATATTATTTTCACAATTAAAATGAAAACATTATGAGCGACTATTTTAATGAAGGTGGTCTGATTTGAATAAAAAAGGCAGGATGGTACCTAATCGTTAAAAAAATCAAGGATGACCATTTGAGTGAAAAAAAGACGGGATTGAAACATAAATAAAAAGTTAGGACAGAAGTTGTACATAAAAAAGTCTCAGATGAAAAACTTGACCACAAAAGCAAGGCACTCACAGTGTGAACTCCCATGAAACTGGGAGTGGCATTAGGTGCTCCGTAAGGGTTAGCATGTCCTGCTCTGTAAACTGCACCCGTCATACTGTACTGTGAGTCCATCTAGGAAAAAGCCAAAATCGGTATAGTCAAATATAGAAAATGATGACATGGTCATTCAAATTGGTTGCCAGTCTATGGTTTTTATACGCCCGTCTTTGACGGGACGTATTATGGTATACCGTTGTCCGTCCGTCCGTCTGTCTGTCCGTCTGTCCGTCCGTCCACACGTCGCACTCTAACTAGAGAATGCTTTGACCATTTTTCTTGAAACTTTGCAGGATTGTTGGGTATGACAGAAGAAAGCTCTTTGACATTTTATTTTGTCGTTGGACTTTTTGTTCCAGAGTTATGGGACTTTGATTATTTTAAAAAAGCATGAAATTGCAATTTTCGTCCACATGTCATACTCTTACTAGAAAAGGCTTTGGTCATTTTTCTTGAAACTTTTCAGGATTGTTGGGTATGACGAGAGGAAGTTCCCTATCATTTTATTTTGTCGAGGGATTTTTCGTTACAGAGTTATGGGACTTTGATTATTTTTAAAAAATATGAAATACCATTTCCGTCCACACGTCGTATTGAAAAAAGATTGAAATTGCAATTTTCGTCCACATGTCATACTCTTACTAGAGAATGCTTTGATCTTTTTTCTTGAAACTTTGCACGATTGTTGGGTATGACGAGAGGAAGCTTCCCGTCATTTTATTTTGTCGATGGATTTTTCGTTACACAGTTATGGGCTTTGATTATTTAAAAAAGGCATGAAATACCATTTCCGTCCTTACGTTGTATTCTAGCCAGAGAACGCTTTATTCATTTTTCTTGAAACTTTGCAAGATTGTTGGATATGACGGAAGAAAGCTCCCTATCGTTTTATTTTGTCTTTGGATTTTCGTTCAAGAGTAATGGGACTTTGATTATTTCAAATAGCTTGAAATTGCAATTTTCGTCCACATGTCATATTCTTACTAGAGAATGCTTTGATCATTTTTCTTGAAACTTTGCACGATTGTTGGGTATGACAAGGGGAAGCTCCCTATTATTTTATTTTGTCGATGGATTTTTCGTTACACAGTTATGGGTCTTTGATTATTTAAAAAAGGCATGAAATACCATTTCCGTCCTTACGTTGTATTCGAGCCAAAGAACGCTTTATTCATTTTTCTTGAAACTTTGCAAAATTTTTGGATATGACCGAAGAAAGCTCCCTGTTGTTTTATTTTGTCGTTGGATTTTTCGTTCGAGAGTTATGGGACTTTGAATATTTCAAAAAAGCTTGAACCACATGTCATACTCTAAAAGAGAATGCTTTGATCATTTTTCTTGAAACTTTGCACGATTGTTGGGTATGACGAGAGGAAGCTCCCTATCATTTTATTTTGTCGATGGATTTTTCGTTCCAGAATTATGGGACTTTGATAATTTTAAAAAAAGCATGAAATACCATTTCTGTCCACACGTCGTATTCTAGCTAGAGAACGCTTTATTCATGTTTTCTTGAAACTTTACAAGATTGTTGGATATGACGGAAGAAAGCTCCCTATCGTTTTATTTTGTTGTTGGATTTTTGTTCCAGAGTTATGGGACTTTGATTATTTAAAAAAAGTATGAAATTGCAATTTCTGTCTACACATTGATATTCTTTTATTTTAAGAGATCACTACCCCTAAAACCAATATAAATTTTTGACTGATGAAATAATTGATACATATCAGAAGTCCCTTGTCATGTTTGTTCATTTGGAGTTTTTTAATTTCAAGAATCATTTAATCAGTTTGCTTTAAAATGGGGACGGGCGTATCATGCGCTCTTGGTGCAGCTGTTTATTTTTCTTTTTATGCCTGAGAGTGTGAGATGAAATAGCTTCTGAATGCAAATCAATGTTCTAGGATGTGGCATAGGAATTGATTAAAATATTTTGTACATTTGTCGTCTTGTTTATTTTGACAAAAGTTACTTTTTGTCTGTCTTGTTGAAAATTTGAGATGGAACCTGATTTTGCAAATAAGTTTAATGTCCAGTGAGAATTATGGGACCTTTTTATTGTCACCAAAAAAATAGGGATGAAATAGGTCAGAGCGGGTAATCGTATCTTGTTACACGACTGAGTGCATTTGATTGAAAGAGAATACTGCAAGGAATCTAGATGGGACATAGAATCCTAACAGAGGACATTTACTTTACAGGTAAGTTGTCAGCAGGATGGTAGACCTGTTGAAAAGGTTTTGTTCAGAAGTTTTGGCTCTTTATTACCTCGCGGTTTCTATCAGAAGTATAATTCATTTATATTTTCTGTCAATGTATTTATTACTTAGACAAAGCAAACGAAGATGACTGCAAGATGAAGAACAACAATAAAAGCGTTGTTCCGTTGCTTGGTTATACCATATAGTTTTACAGACTTCGTCTTGTGTGCATTTACTCCATACCCTTTCATTTTTTATATTGTTTGCTCATGTATTTGTGACTAAGACAAGAAAAAGTACTCACATGGCATATACAGTTGGATACCATTCCATTATTGTTACAGCAATCAATGCATAGTACTCATTTTTTTCTTTTGTATAAGAATAATTGGTTAAAGCTGCAGAACTCCACTTTTTATAGTTTTTTTAAAGCTAATTTTATTTCAAAGCTTAACATTGACAGACCTTTACAAGCAATAGTAGAGATCATTTTATATGATTTATGAAAATATAAATTTTGCTATCTGAAATGTCTTTTGCAACATATAAAGAAAATATACTTGAAGAATAAATAACTTATATAAAATGCAATTAAACACGTGTCTGTCTTTGTAATGTCAATTTAATAAAACATAATATAAATATCATTTTTTATAAATCCAAATTTAATGTATCACGTAAAATTCAATTATACTTGAAGAGAAAACTAGAAACATATTTCATGCTTATTTTATAGTTTGATATTCAATTTATTATAGACTTTTTATGTTAAATTAATGGGCCTTATATCATTTACCCCGTCATCTTACATGTTTCAATATAAAAGAGTAAAGCAATTTACATCAGCCAAGGAAATCGTAATTAAAATAAGTTACATTAAATCTATAATAGAGTGTAGCGTTCCTTACCAAAGCAGAGCCGGTTTCAATTTTAAAAACCTAAAGTGTTCCACATCGCAGCATACTAAAACAGCCGACTCTTTACATACCCATTCTGACATGGTAATTTATAAATACATGATTTACAACGGACAGTTAATTCGTCTATTAATCATTATTTTATGTACTACAAAGATTTTGAATTATATTTCTCATAAACAGAATTTGGAATTGACTTTATGATATTTTTGTGCAAATTTTTTCCGTTTTACAACATAACTTACCATCACTTCTCTTACTTCATACATAAAATCGAACAAAGTAGAATCAAAATGTAGAACTTAACACAAGCAATCGCTAACTAACATGGTATCTTTTTCGTACTGATTTTTCTTTTAATGGTGCAGAGGCGTCAAATCAAACTTTACCAACATCCGAAAATAATCGTATTCAGAATAACCGAGCAAAATATACAGCTAACCGTAGGGGCATGGATTCCGTGAAATAAGTAAGATTTTGTGTTTTGGAATGTCTACTGTCAGCGTTGTAATAATAAAACTGGCTTCAGACGATCTTCTGTAACAAGATATGGTTCTCTGAAATATTTTCTGTCGCCCGTTGCAAAAGCAACAGATGGTCCACTAGATCTCAAGTCATCAGGTATTCCGGAAGATCGTCTGTAACCGTGGTTACCAGATCATGAGTTCTGAACAAGCTGCCACCTGCCCAAAAAAGATTAGGTGTTCAAGAAGATTGTCTGACATCCGTCTCATTATGATCGGATGGTTTGAGAAGATAATAATGACATCAGGCATTTAGGAAGAACTGACTACGTCGAAACAACGGCAGTAGAATACCGAAGGAACAAGGGAAGCGATGCCTACAAAAATCGAAGTCCAAAGACATGGCAAAAACGGTAACAGATAAAACAAAGACAAAACTAGGACGTGAGACAGCTACAATGCACGGAAATAAAAAGATAACATTAAGAACTAAGGCACTCATAGTGTGAACTCCCATGAAAACCGGGAGTGACATCAGGTGCTCCGGAAGGGTAAGCATGTCCTGCTCCACTAGCGACACCCGTCACACTATCAGTGAGGTATATACTGTTTTGAAAGTACTGATTTTAGGCTGGTCGGAATTGCCATTTTCTAACCCTTAGACAAAACCAATAAAAATCCGTGGTACGTGTTACTTCTCTAACCCTCAAACAGTACCAAGGTAAAAATTTGAAAAGCTGTTGTAAGTCTCTTAAGTATTCAAACATTAACCAGGACAAATCAGTAGCACGAACATAATAACGAAGACAAAACTAAAATCTTACAGTATGATATACAAGACAACACAAAAAACTAAAACCACTAATAGTATGAACTCCCATTAAAACCGAGAGTGACATCAGGTGCTCCGGAAGGGTAAGCATGTCCTGCTCCGCTAGCGGCACCCGTCACACTATCAGTGAGTCAATCCGGGGTTGAGTCAAATCCGGTTATGTCAAATCCGTGAAGACGTGAAATCTAGCTAAAAATGTCCGTTTTTATTTGGGACACATACACGTCATATCTATCGAAATAAGTCGTGTTTAGAAGATCTGATGTCAGCCGTTCTAATAAGATCTGGTGTTACAGAAGATCTTTTGTTACCCGTCGCAATAGTATCAGATGGTCTCAGAAGATCACAATGAGATAGAAGAAGGAAGATCTGATACCGACAAAATAAGACCAGGTGTTCAAGAAAATATTCCATAACACGTTCCAATAAGATCAGGTGTTACGGAGGATTTCTGTCACCCGTTGCAATTAGATCACATGGTCAAGAATACCTTCTGGCACACGCCAAAATGAGATCAGGTATTGTAGAAGATCTGTCTACGTCGTAACAAGATCAGGTATTGTAGAAGATCTGTATACGTCGTAACAAGATCAGGTTTTCCAGAAGATTCTTTGTCAGCCCGCGATATATAGGGTGTTCCAGAAATTCTAGTATTAAGATCGGGTATATTCATTGATATGTCATAGCCTTAATATGTTGTTTTCGGAAGATCTGGAGTCGTCTGTCATAATAAAACTGGATGGTCCGAAATTTGTTGTCACAGATTGTAATAAGGTCGGTATTCTGGAAGGTCCCCGGTCATCATAAAAAACATGAGTTGCTGCAGAAGATCTGTCAGCCGTCCAAATGAGATTAGATATTCAAGAGGAACTTTTGTCACAAGTCGAAATAAGATTGCAATTGTTCTCATTTACTATTTAGTTATCTCACTTCACATGTCCTGTTGCGTTCTTAGACAATATCACATGACCGATGACCACGAATAGTTAAAGAAAAGCTGATTCATCCAGTGTCATTCTTTGTAGGCTGTAAAATTGTTGAGCTTTTGTAACGTGCTTACTTTCTAGAACTATATTACCTATATTACGCAGGATCTTCATCTTGTTCAACTACAGAATTTTGTATTGAACTAACTTAGATTTTGTCTGCAGTCAAAGACGCCTAGGCATCAAGCATACTGTGAAACTATTTATGCCCGAAGAGACATAAATCACATGTGGATACTTTGAAATTTGGAGGGTTTATTGGAAAATCATAAATCCCATTCATTCTCTGAAAACATTTGATTATTCCACACTGTATACCACGCTTCCTCATGATAAACTAAATTCACGAATCAAAGGTATCATTCAAAAAGCCTTTGCCGATTTAAAAATGTTGTACATGTATTAGGTTATAGATCCACATTAAAAAAAACAATTTAAAAAGAAAAGTATGCTACGACGAAAAACACGTGTGCAGTATGCTTGATTTTCTATTTGATAAAATAATTGTCTCATTGGAGGTGCAAGTTGGCATACCAATGGGTACTAATTGTGCTCCTCTACTCGCAGACTTGTTTGTACATTCTTACGGGACTGAATTTCTCCAGGGACCTGTTAAAGATCATAACTTAAAAAATACTAGATCCTTCAATCTCACTTATAGATATATTGATGTTCTTTCAATCAAGAACGCATCTTTTGCTAAATATAGCCGCAAGATTTACATTTTGTTTGGACTTGCATCTCGAATTTGACGAAAATGGTCATCTGAGTAAAAGTTACGACAAAAGGGATGATTTTAATTTTAAAATTATTAATTTCCCTTACATGCACAGTAATATTCAAGCTTCTCCTGCTTACGGAGTGTATGTTTCACAATTGATTCGTTACGCGAGAGCTAGCACAAATTATACACTTTCTCGTTAGACATATTTATCTACATGTCAGACTTATCAATCAAGGCTTCAAAACATTCCATCCCACATGATCATTTAAAAAGTTCTTTAGCACATATCAGCCCCTTGTGGAAAAAGTTGAAGCTTCGGTCCCAACTCTGATCCAAGATTCTTTTTTACTTAGTACTGGGATGATCATTTCTTTCAAAAACAATTGCTGTTGAGTTGCTAACGGACACTACCGCAATGGAAGGGAAGGTTTGGCATGTCATAGGACAGGTTTAGCTCAGCATCACTTTTCAAATGCTTGCGCCAAGTCGGGACCATTGCGGCCGACATTTTGTCTGGTGTTTTCCACCTGATTTGCCATTTTTTCTTGGCGACTCTTTTCGGTTATTTTGTTATTACTCCAATTGTCCTAAACAACAGACATTGTTAAAATAACATGCACGGCATGATTCGAACTCTGAATACAAACACTGGAGTAGGCAGTACTTTTTCAATGGGTATCGCTTTGGCAGTCAAGCATTTTTAAATATTTTAGTCATAACATGTCTTTTGATTCTTTCTCAGTTCCCTTCAAAAAAAAACATCAAAACACAGTTTTCTGACATCAGTTGGATATTCGAAAATTTTGATTCGGGAAACGTGGTTAAGTGCTTAATTTTGATTCGGATTGTATCAACGGGTACTGAATTAAAATGTGAAAACATCGCTGTTTAAACAACTCCGGCAAGTGGCACATCCAATTTTGCATTTTGTTGCCAAATGCCTAACTTATTTGAATAGGGCTATCACCTGAGAAAAGGTTTGGAACTTTACAGGCATTTACAGTCGACAAAAAATTTTCCTTCCATGATCAGATTTTAAGACGGGGAGACCTTATCTGGAATTTTTGTTGAAGACTATAGGAAAAAGTGTGTTACTTTAACTTGAAGAAAATATAATATTTGATACAAAACCAATTAAAATACTTTTTGAATCGATTTGAAATTGAGGTTTTCTTGTAACCATTGTATTGTTGTTAATTGATATGTTTATAGCATTTATGTGGGTGTTATGGTAAGACAGCCACGTCTCTAAATTGAACCTAGTGCGATCTCCTCGAATTCATGTAAGTCATGTCAATCACGAGATAAGATTTTTAGAATCCTTCCTTTATTATCTATCTTTTGGCAACGTTTTTTTTAAATATTATGACAGGTGATTTGAAAAACGAGCCTTTACTGATTTTTATGAAGAATAAAATATTTGAAATAATTTCATCAACTGACACAATGTTATATAATAATGAAAAAATTGAAATTTTATTAAAAGTCAATCTTGTCTTTAGGTTACAATATTTTAACAAAATAATGATTTTGCAGTTCTTTTAATTTTGCCTTGTAATTTCATTTGACATTAAAAACCCAGTGCAAGTTGTTATGAGTTTGTAATCACGTGTTGTCATATATGTTCTCTATGAAACTTTGATTTTTTTTAACTATAATGTTACAGTTTAAGCAAATATTTAAGTTGAGATATATATATAAAGCATTAAAAACAGATAACGGTTCATCTCAGTAATAACATTTATCACAAAAGGGACGACTTTATTTCCAAAATAATAAAATTTACCTAACATGGACACTGATATTCCAATTTCTGCTGCTTACAGTTGATTCATCACGCCAGAGCTTTATGCAGATTTTCTTATTTCTTGACCGCCTTATCAATCAAGGATTAAAAAAAATCCTTTTTATACACAGAAATTGCCGTTGAGTTGCTGCCGGACACTACCGAAATGGAAGGGGGTGTTTGGCGCCATGGAAGCGGTTTGACCTGCCGTTTCTTCTGAAATGCTAAAGCTAGATCAGGACCATGAAGATTGACAATTTTGTCGGAGGGGTTTGCCCATGCTTTGTCTCTTTGCCTTTGTATTTCGGCTCTTGACAATTTGGTAATTTTGTAGTTACCTTCGATTGAAATGAATCTTTTCAAGAGATAGAATAAAATGTAAGCTATAGTAAAAAGTCACTTTGTTCTACCGTTAAATTGTTTGCTTTTGAAACATTCTTTCTCCTTGTTGCACTTTTTCTTATTTTGAAAAGAGCTTAGTACAAAACCAAATTCATTTATCCTCTTCATTTAAGCCCTGTGCTATAATAAATATTTTGTGCTTTTACGACCAAAGGGAGAAAACTTAAGTATGATATTTTGCCAGCTGTGATCATAAATGCTATGCACTAACGGAATCATTCACATAAAGATTAGAAAGAGTTATTAGAAAATCTAAATCCCGTTTATATTTTCAAATACATTCTCTCAACATTTGATTTTCCCACCGTTTATACCTCGCTTACTTATGATAAACTATAAAGAAACAAAATACCGAAGTTACT
Organism: Modiolus philippinarum; assembly: GCA_002080025.1. Classification (NCBI taxonomy): domain Eukaryota; kingdom Metazoa; phylum Mollusca; class Bivalvia; order Mytilida; family Modiolidae; genus Modiolus; species Modiolus philippinarum. Next base: position 133,917 of record MJUU01051563.1, on the reverse strand, counting down.
GTGAATCTGGTTTCTGCATATGAACATTTCGACAACTTTTCAGTGCAGATCAAATCAAAACATTTGGACATCCATGAACCCGAATATGTGTAAAAGCTGACAGAAAACAAATTACCAATGCTATTAAAAAGGAAAGCAAAATCATATCAGGACAGATCTACGCATGAGGGAGATACTCCCTAGTTTTCAACAAAATTTACAAAAAATTAGATTTGGTTCCAAATAGAATCGGCTTTCGTTTCAGCACCGAAGGACTAACTACTGGGCTTGTGAATACACTTTGGGACTTACAGTCCACCAGCAGTGGCATCGACTCAGTGGTAACAAATGACTAAATACTGAAGTTACTGTGAATTTAAATTTTGCATATGCGCATTTCGACAACTAAATATGTCTCTTGGTTTTCATCGTAACATACTTTTTCTTATAAATTGGTTTTTGAAACAATGAAGATTTATAACCTAATACAACGTTTTTAATCGGCAAATGCCTTTTGAATGATACCTTTGATTCGTGACTTTATGTTTCATTTGTTACCACTGGGTCGATGCCAATGCTGGTGGACTGTTAGTCCCCGAGGGTATTCACCAGTCCAGTAGTCAGTACTTGGTGCTGACCCGAAAGCCGATTCTATTTTGAACCATACAATATCTAAATTTTTGTAAATTTTGTTGAAAACTAAGGAGTATCTCCCTCATGCAAAGCTCTGTCCTTAGCTTTTTATTTGGATCATATTGGATATTTGTTCTCTATCAGTTTTTAAACATCTTTGAGTTTATGGTCTTTCAATCGTTTAGATTTTATCAACACTGAGGTGTGTAGCATGCTTGATCTTCTTATTGAATAAAAACAAACTATGCATACTTTGTCATAAGGCATATTCATCTCCGTGACTGCCTTATTAATATTCAATCTTTGACGATCATTAAAAAAAATTAAATAGAGATTAATCCTTTTTGGAAAAATTTGGAACTTTCGGTCCGAACTGTGATTCAAGATATATTTTTACTTAGTACTGGGATGATCCGAACTGTGATTCAAGATACATTTTTACTTAGTACTGGGATGATCCGAACTGTGATTCAAGATACATTTTTACTTAGGACTGGGATGATCCGAACTGTGATTCAAGATACATTTTTACTTAGTACTGGGATGATTATTTCTTTTCACTGTCTAAGACCTTTCACTAGTAATGGCTGTTGAGTTCTACCGGACATTTCCGCAATGGAAGGGAATGTTAAGCGCGCCATAAAACTGGTTTACTCACTATTTCTATAAAAATGCTGGTACAAAGTCAGGACCACTGCGGCTGACAATTTTGCTCCTGCTTTGCATTTTTGCCTTGGGATTTCTCCTCTTGACAATTATGTTCGGTGAGTGTGTTATTACCCCTGTTTAGAAAACAACAAAATTCAGACTGATCAAAATAAAAGGTAAGAGGTGCACAAAAGCATCATGAAGCGAATAATCTCTGAAGTTTTTATCGGAGTTCACTTTGTAGTGTAGGAGATGTTGCGGATAGTAACCGGGTTTTACTGTAGATATAATTGGCAGAGCCGTGTTTCACTATGGAAAAAGGGAAACCAAAATGCCACCAATCGGATCAAAAGCGTGTAAATCTTTGAACTTAAAAAATTGATACTCCCGCCAATATTAATACAGGAAATGCCTATTTTCGTACATTGATGACAGAAGAAATTCCATAATTCATCAAGTAATTCATTTCAAACCATAAATTCCAACAGACAAAGGACATACGACGATCTCTGGATCATACAAAGGCAAAAAAGGACCGAAAATGTTTATAGGACAAAAAAAGGAAATAACAAAAATATGGCTACTTGAGCCTTCAGGAACTCAAGGGCATTGAGTATCAACAAAAGCAAAAAATACAATTAATATTGAAACCTGGAGCAAAAGAATCTTCAACTGATTAGTCTGATTAGAATAAGTTAAAACAGCTATACGAATTCCAAATGGATATTTCAAAAAAAGAAGGAAAAACGTAGAAAATAATTTAAAAAAAAGATCAATAGGAGGAAAATCAAACGCACGAGAAACTGCTGGCAGACTTTTTACACAGTTCGGAGGATCAGATAGTACATTATATGTAAAATATCACAATGTAATGTCTGTGCAATACACCTGTTATGACGAAAGCATTTTGCAGCGACACATTAATACGATACAGTACTGGTATGTGAATACAATACCTAGTTAACATCCATTAAACTATAATATCTAGTTAACAGGCATTATGATCTTGTTTCAAATAGTGGCATTACAGACCTAAAATAAAATATGAACATTTGGAAATGATTTATTTCAACATCCACATTAACATAAGTCTTAATGGCAGATCTTTAACCTGAAGCAACTTACAATCTTTTGTTTATTTTTTTTCGACTTAAGTGAAATTTAACATGTTATATAATCTGGAATCATTAAATGTTATCAACAAAAATCGTGGGCGGCGTAGACGTGGGAGACGAGTCGGTGGTTTCATAAAGCAACAACAACAAAAAAAAACAGCAGAAAAAAACTCTGAAGATTCTGGGCCACCATTATATCTTACCATAGCATTTGAGCATTTGATATTTTTGTAATATCTCGAATATGCTGTATCATTTGTTTGCAAAATTTTTTTAAAATATAAAAAAATTTTCCAATTTTTTAACAATATATTTTCTCGACACGAGATTGGTGACCGGTATCAGAATCAATTTGGGGGGCTTCGTCTACAGAGCTGTCGGAGGCTTTCGCAGGTGATAGGGGAATGCCTCGCCTATGCAAGGTAGTCAGGTCATAAGACAGAAAGCCTGGTCGCGAACCATTTAAAACAATGTTTGGAGGAACTCCACCCTCTTTACAATATGTTTCAAAATTAGAACATCGTCTTGAGGGGTATAGAAGGCTAATTTTCATGTTTTGACTTATAAATGGTGTTTTTTTTCTTGTTGTATTCATATGAACCCGAACTGGTACTGTGAAAGTAGAGTCTGTGTACGAGGTCGATATATATATATACCTCATTCACAGACTACAATTCTTATATTATCAATTTACAGAGACAATGAAAAGGGCATTGATATGCTTTGTCTAAATAATTGAATGCAAGATATAATTGAAATATTTCAAAAAATAATATATAAAACTTTAGATCGTTATAAAATAACTTCAGTGTGCATAATAAATACTTGTAACTGATTCTTAACAATTGCATCAAAATGAATTAAACAAGATTATAAACATTCATAGAAAGGCTATTTTAAGTTACATAGGGCATCAATTTTTGATATACTGTTTTGTAGCCAATCTCTTAAAATACAGACGATAATTTCTCCACTAATTAAACTTTTCAAACAACAAAATACCGAAGTTACTGTAAATTTAGTTTCTGCATATGGCCATTCCGACAACGCTCCAGTGCAGATAAAATCTAAAGATTTTGAAGACCAAAAACTCAAAGATGTTTTAAAAACTGATAAAGAACAAATAACCAAATATGGTCAAAATGGAAAGCCACAAATCAGCTAAGGACAGAGCTTTGCATCAGGGAGATACTCCTTACTTTTCAACAAAATTTACAAAAATGATATAGAATTAGATATATAAAAATCTATACTAAAAGACTCATTTTTCTCCCGATATATTTGTACCTGGAAGACACGAATAAATTGAAGGTATCTAAAGTGGCGTAATATCAGTGTTTTAGCTTAACTGTTAATGCAAATTTTGATTTTCTCATTATATATTCGGAAATAGGGGTAATAATAAAGTTACCGAACAGAACCGTCAAGAGCCAAAGTCCAAGAGACAAAAAGACAAAACGGGTTGGAAAGTCTAATGCAATGGTCCTGACTTGGTGCAGGCATTTCAAAAGAAATTGATTAAACCAGTTTTATGACGCGCCAAAGCTTCCCGTCATTTGCGGTAGTGTCCGGTAGCATCTCAATATCAATTGCTATTGAACAGTAAAAAGAAATTAGGTAGAAAAAAAATCTTGAATCAGAGTTACGAACGAAACTGCAACATATCAACAAGAGAGCCTTTTTAATGATCGCATTATTTTTTTTTCTTTTTTGATTAACAGAAAACATCTACAATGGCTGAAAATTACAATCACATGCCACAATCTGCCAGGGAACTACATAAAGAAAAACAAAAATAAGACAAAAGACAAACGTAAACAACGGTAGGAACTCGGGACAGCCGGACTTGGTACCGGCACTAGCAAAAGCCAGCGGTAGGGTTAAACCGGTTAATGGGTACCCAAACCTCCCCTTTATCTGTCCCGTTTCCTTTTATTTTAATAAACATACAAATAAATCCCAATACGGGTAGACTACTTACTCCATGACCACAATCTTGAAAGGAGAGAAAATGACAATACGTAATTTTGAAAGATGGGTCAAGGGATGCTCGCCGCTAAACTGTCGGCTAGCTAAAGGAGCGTAGTCTGCTGGTAAAACACTTTCGCACTACGGAAGAAATGTCAAACCCAAAACTTCCCGAAGGGTTCGTAAAGAATCATCATATATTTCGGCAGACATCGACAATATAAGTGAAAGGCCAGTATGTGTGTAAGATTTTCAGGTCACTAAATCTCAAGGCTAATTTAACGGATGCAAGCAGAGTATCTTGTCTATATCCCCTTTTACGTAAAGAATGTAAGTTACGCCCCAGCTTTTATGGATCTTTAATCAGTTTCTGTCATTTTTTAACAACATTTCCGTAAAAACGAGGATTAGAGTTGCCCACAGTAGTAAGCTATTTGGGAGTAACGCCATATTTAGATCAATTTTAGTAGAACAAACACGTGCGAATTGTACTAGTTCAGAAATATAAACCATGTAGGATGGAGCTAGAGGAATTTTCGCCGTCAAGAAAGGGGAAATTAGTTATATTGAGATCAAAATTATCCCTTTTATCATACATTTTAGTTTTTATTTTTATTTAAGTGATAGTTAGTAAGTGATAGTGAAGCCTTGATTAACAAGACAGTCACGAAGATAACTATATCTAATGAGAAAGTCTGTATATTTTGTGCTTGTTCTTGCGTAACGAATGACTGTTTAACATACACTCCATCAGCAGGAAAGTTGGAATATTACTGCCCATGTTAAGGAAGTTGAAAATTTTGAAATGTAAATCGTCCCTTTTGTCGTAAATGTTAGTATTGAGATGACAGTTTTCGTTAAATTCTAGATATAAGTCCAAAACAGATGTAAATCTAGTGGTTTTTGTCATTTTTGATATTCCTAGTTCTTGAGGATATATCGATGGGACTCATTTAGCAAAAGATGCGTTATTAAGGGAAAACATCGGCGATCTATATACAAGTGAGACTAAAGGATCTAACATCTTTCATTTTATGATCTTTTTCGGGTACCTGAAGAAATTCCGAGTCGTAGGAATATATCAAAACAAGTCTGAGAGTATAGGAGCACAATTTATACCAATTGATATACCAACTTGCTGTTGAACCATCTCAAATGCGACAAATATATTTTATTATACCTCGCTCTTTATGACTGTTTTCTATTGGACAATTCTTGATCACATGACTTATGACAATTCCGATGTTCACACTGACAACTCAGTGATTTGAACTAGAGAAAAAACATTACCGTAATGTCGCATAGGACATTATAATTGTCATCCTCGACAACCCTTTTGCATCTCACCTGACGTGATCACCTGTGCGCTTTACCAGAAGTTTTAATCAATTAAGCGCTTTACAATAAGTTGTCTGCATTGTTTATCCAAGAACTATAATCACAATCAAGAGAAGGACAAAAAATAGCAATGCATATGAAAAACGTCTGTTTGTCTAATCTTGAATGACTGAAATCCTTAAAACCGTCAATGTATATTTCTTCATTACATGTAATAATTCCACTTTACAAATAAAACTAAATGTATGTTCGGTATAATAAACAAATTACGACCCTCACAGTCGGTGGACATCAATAACTGTCAACCCGTAAAATGTTGTCTTCCCTCGGGCTAAAGCCCTCGGGAAGACAATACTTTTCAAGTTGACAATTACTGATGTCCAGCCGAGTCCTATGCGAGCCGTATAATATAAATAAGACAATCAAGCATACTGCACACCTGTTTTTCATCGTAACAAACTTTTCCTTTCTAATAACAAATATGGATTTATAACCTGATGCAATAATTGTTTTTAAATGTAAAGCTTAATACCTTTACATCTACCTGATATTTTTAAATTCAATTCCTTTTTGCTTTACTGAGTGGGGTTAATAAGTTCTAGATGCACCACTATTTGAAAAATCCAGCTATCACCTACAGGAAATATAGCATCTCATGGAATACTGTTAATTTTCACACAAGTTATCCTGTTTTCAGCAAAGAAAAGTAAATCGAGGTCTTCTTTATAGTCATAAACATAAACCCACTCTATGCTTATATTGAGAAACTTTTGTTCCCTAACATGGCACTGTTTTTATAATAAGGACCTATGAACAGGCATGTATGGAGAAACTTAAAAAGACATACAAATGCACAAATTATTAAGTAATTGTGTTCCATTTGTCAAACTATCTTAGATTAGTATCAAATAGTCGAATATGGAGGAGAGTGATGGTATATAAGATGTAATCCATTTCTCTAATGTCTATAGATATTATTCCCATCAGCCGGAAAGTGTATTCCATGTAGAATTCTTCAACTGTGCAGTGCTAAAAAAACTCACAGGAACCTAGGTATATATATATATTATGCGTCATTTTTTTTCAATACCTTTTTTCAAACAATAATATGCTTATTAATGCTAAAATTGTATCTTAGAAATAAATGTCTGTTTTACATATGTGTTTGTATACTTCCTTCTGTGGTGTGGGAAAACAAATTCAAACTATCTTAAGTTCTGACCTGTTTGAATACTGATATGTAAAATAAGACAGATAAACATTTAAAGTACTTTGGGTGTAAAAGTACATTTATTTGTGAAATTGAACGTATTTATCTTTTTTTTTTCAAACAGAGGAGTTACCCTCACGTTGAAGACATCAACCGAACTACCAAAGATTCTTTGACAAAACATCATTAACATAAATTTTACCACGTGCATGTTTAACTTATTAATTTAAAGTTTATTGCCAGAACATTTCAAACGCATTAATTTCTTTAAAAAATTATTAAAAGTTTCCAAAAAAGTCATTGTGATTTCTTGTGATGAGCTAATGACATAAATTAATCATTATAAACATATTATTGCTTTGAAGAAGAAGTTACGTTTTGTATCATCAATTTCTTTTCATTCGCAAAGTTCATTTATGTTTGTGCATTGCTTTTTAATAATATAAGAAAATTAAAATGTCATTCACGTCTGAACTAGTCCTTTCTTATGTAATAATTACTTGTTAAATACATTTTAGTCAGTAGAACGATTTTCAAAGACTGATTTTATTACTGTAAATGTATGTAATGGGGCCATTTAGGGCTTGCTATATGGTGTGAGGTTCCTCACTGTGTTGAAGACCGTACGGTGACCCCTAGATGCCTTGTTTTGGGTCGTTTTAACCTGGATATGGGATGTTGTCTCGTTGACATTTACCCCATTTCCTTTCTTTTTCGTAATGATATATTGACACCTTATGGTTACATCCTTTTCAATAAATATGATTTCTTTTTTGACGGTTTTTGGATATATAAATTATTTTTTTTACCTTTTTTAAAACAATCGACACAATCATATCAAAGTATAACTTAAATACGTTTCTGCAGACATTAATACATGCAGTGTGGAGTTGGTATAACAATTCCCCGTGGTAGAGATGTATGCTCTTTATTTTTCTTAGATATGGTGTACTTGTACATGAGATAATACCTCATGTGTACACTTTGTTCAATTACTATTATCTAAATTTATGTAAATTCTAAAACCGAAGGATTTGATATTACTGATTATTCGGATTTCGTTTGGTTTTCTGCATTTTAAACTGTTGAAACAACGGCAGTAGAATACCGAAGGAACAAGGGAAGCGATGCCTACAAAAATCGAAGTCCAAAGACATGGCAAAAACGGTAACAGATAAAACAAAGACAAAACTAGGACGTGAGACAGCTACAATGCACGGAAATAAAAAGATAACATTAAGAACTAAGGCACTCATAGTGTGAACTCCCATGAAAACCGGGAGTGACATCAGGTGCTCCGGAAGGGTAAGCATGTCCTGCCCCGCTAACGACACCCGTCACACTATCAGTGGGGCATATATTTTTTGAAAGATCTGTTTGGTTGCGGATTGGTTAATGCCATTTTCTAACCCTTAGACAAAACCAATGGAAATCCATGGTACATGTTACTTCTCTAACCCGAAAACAGCACCATGGTAAAATTTTGAAAACCTCTGGTAAATCTTTATAGTATTCAAACAATCACAAGGACAAATCGGTAGCACAAACATCACTGACGAAGACAAAACTAAAATTGTACAGTATGATTTACAAGACAACACGAAAAACTAAAGTACTAACAGTGTGAACTCCCATAAAAACCGGGAGTGACATCAGGTGCTCCGGATGGGTAAGCATGTCCTGCTCCGCTAGCGGCACCCGTCACACTATCAGTGAGTCAATCCGGGGTTGAGTCAAATCCGGTTATGTCAAATCCGTGAAGACGTGAAATCTAGCTAAAAATGTCCGTTTTTATTTGGGACACAGACACGTCATATCTGTCAATGATGTCATGGTGACGGCCATAGAATTTCTGAAGGGATGAAAGTAACAAAGGCTGAACAAATCCCTGACTAAGCAACTTTTGGGACAGTGTTTTTGCTCTAACTAAAAAGTCACTGTATAAACTGCATGCCCGACAGTAACGAATCAACTGTGAAATGTACACTCCATAGGCTGGAGAGGTAGGTATATTGCTGCTCAGAAAGGGAAATTATGGATTTCCTTTGTTTGGGTTCTAGTGCTGCTGATGAGGAATTAATTTCCGAAATGGCCATACAGCTCATTAAATTTTTGCAGTTGGAGTAAACATATGTGTTATGGTCTCATGTTCATTAACCCCATATCCTTTCGTAAAATATCTACAAAACTAGATTAATATAATTATCATAAGCGCCATAAAATTCAATATTACTTAAAATAGCCGCTAGTCTTTATAAATATTTAATCAAACTCGATAAATCTCATCCCCATGGTATTTTGCAAATGCACATTTGTCAATGTTATGAAGACCTTCAAGCTCTTCCCTTCCCATATTACAATTCCTCATGTTTTTTTTTTTTCTTTTTTTATCTACAGATATATGTATATATAGCTTTATGATTCTAATAAACTTCGGATATATATATATATATATAATATATATATATAAACTCACTTGTATAGTTTTATCTTTTATCTCAAAATATGCAGATTCCTTACACGAAGTGCCATAAAAATTGTCATCCTACAGGTTTCATATTTCCGTACACTTCTCCTTCTATTTTATATTTTCTGCGATAACTGAATTCAATAGTTTTCTTTCTAAACAAAAACAGTTTTTACATCAATGAATGTTATGATATAGATAATGGCTTAGTTAAAGAGCAATGGTCAAATATTTCAGTATTTAGATAGCAGATGATATTTGCAAGTTTTGGCAATAAAACTGTACAAAACAATGGATTTAACTACCACTTTTTTATTCATACAGTTTGTACTTATAAGTTTTACTTATGATGGCAATTTGATTTTAACAGTTAAGGTAAGATCGGCATACTAGAAAATATGGGATGGGATCATGGGATGGGGTCATGGGATGGGCTCGTGGGCTGAAAAACGGATGGGATTGTGGGATGGGCTCATGGGATGGGGTCATGGGATGGGCTCATGATTATTTATTACTCCTATGTCAATCAGATGCGCTCGAATATGATAAGATATGATAAGAGACCCACTCCATCTATCACAAAAACAACTGTTTTCATCCAGAAACTAATTTGTCCTATCATTGCCGTACCGTTTGTACTTCATAGGAAGGAATAATTACAGCTTTATAAGAGCAATACAGATCATTTTGACAAGATTTAGAACTATTGCACCAATAAGTAAAAACATTTCTTTATCCTTCTTGCTAACGCACTCATAGTAAAGAACTGCTATTACTACTACAAAACGAATTTGATATAAAGGAGAATAAAATGAATAGTGAAAACTGACCCTGTAAATTGTGAAATTTCACATATATTCAGATTGTTTTCCTACTTTATGCGTTTTGTAAGTCTTACAGAAGGATTTTTTTTAATATTTTAAATCGAGAACTTTTCACATAAAAGATTGCTGACTAGAATTTCATCATTTAAAGTGCAATTTAAAAAAGAGACTATGTCTACACCTACATAAAGTCATGCACATTGCAGCAGGTGTTTTAACTACAGCAAAAGGGCATAATGTAATTAGTTTATCAAATTTCATCTTAACATGAAATATTTAATTTTAATTATCCATTATCTAGCAATAAAGATACAACTATTAAGTTTCCAACGTTTTAAATGTGCATATATCGGATGTCATATTTGTGATTTATTTAGAAAATAACCTCGGAAGTCTTTCAGTGGTGAATTCTGTCGCAAAACAAAGCTTCAGTTCCACTATTTTGCTATTTACTCCGTCTTTTGGCAAAAAAAAAACGTGATAACCAAGATGCTGCTAAATAAGCACAAAAATCGAGTTGTATACATCTTTATCTTGAAAATCCAGGGTCTAGATCAATGGTCATCATCTATGAATTTGTTTGGTTAAAGACCAAACGAATATACCATTGAATTTTAAAGCATTACAGTACATAAAGAACCACAAGTGCCAAAATATGCAAATCTTCGAACCACCATGAAATTAATCAAAACTGAGAAGATGATTTACCATATGGTTGTATCAAATTAACAATTAGGGTTTTCAATTCTGCAGAATTCAAACTACAATGAGAGGGTACGTTTTTACCATTGAGTCGATGCTTTAGTCCCTGAGAGTTGCTGGTTATTAGCTCTATCACATTAAAGATATATTTCTGTTATTGATCTTCCAAATGACTTAATTTGATGCACTGAAGAGACATAATTGTATGAATTGACGTCAACAGAAACCATATTTACAGTTACCTCGGTAGTACTAATGTATCACCATCCTTGTTGATTCAAAGATTCACTAGTTCACTTGTTCAATGCATGCTGCTGACCACAAAACTGAACTTATTTTGAAACTTGCAGTATTCAAATTTTAGAAAATTACAAGCACAGGATAACAGTAAACACCTACAATGGCCGATTACTAGAATCACATGCCACAATCCACAAGCGAACCGCACTAGAAAAACAATAATGAAAACAAGAGACAAAAATATATAATTATAGGAACGATTTAGAAAAGTATATATATATATATCTAAAGTTGTTAAAAACACATAGAAGTATGGACACATAAAATGCATGTAAGATCAGGCTTTTAGAAAGTAAGTTTTGGCACATCAAGGCGACTATAACAAAATTTGTCAATATAAAATATTGAGATGTGGGAACTATAAACAGGTGGTCAGAATAATATTTGGAAATTACAAAAATATCTAGATTTGCAATTGCAAGCAATAGCCGATGACTTCCCAGATAACCAATTCGATGATTTCATCTTACCTTGAAATCAATTTTCGCTGAAATCGGACAAAGTTGAAATTTGAAACTCCGACGTTGTCTGGGGTGACATAACAAATGCAAAAATGTGAAAGTTTAATAGTATATCCATTAGAGAAATTCTATCACGAACAAATACACCATAACTGAAATGCTTTGAAAGTTAGAGAGAATAAACATTAATTAAGGCTCCAAAAACATCATTAAAAAGGTTGTTTAATATATATCAGTACCTGCGGAAAAAAGTTTCGGTCCGCACTCTGAATCAAGATTTTTTTCACTTTTAAAAAGAAAGAAAATGGTGTAAATGTCAAGGAGACAACATCCTGTCTCTAGATTAAAACTACCTAAAACAAAGCATCTAGGGGTCACCGTACGTTCTTCAACAAAGTGAGGAACCTCACACCATATAGCAAGCCCTAAATGGCCCCAAAAAAGTAAAAAAGTGAATAAATCAATGGAAACAAACCACATCCAATAACGCGAATATCAAGAAACTAAAATTTTATAAGAAGACAACGACAAGTCAATGACCAACATATTCCTGACTTGGGACAGGCGCAAAAATTGCGGTGGGGTTAAACTCGTTTTGTTGGATCCAACAACCCCCCCCCCCCCTATGTGTGGTGAATGGCTAAAAATATAGAAATACACAAAAAGACTTACAGTAAAAATCAAACTAGAAAAAAGTCCAACGTATCAAGATGAGTACCTTTACAATGAAGTACATAAAACATGAGGACAATACACATAGGTACTGTCCTGACAAATGCTCGCAGTTACTGACGGCTAGCTGAGGTCATAATTTCCGTTGACTATGATATCAAACCTTCTTACATATGAAACTTCAATTGAAATACTTCTGAATAGATTTCGTATAACAACATCAAAATGGTTGTTTAATATATATCAGTTGTTTAATATATATCTTTCAATTATGAAAGAAGAACATGATCTTGTACAATGCCAAATACCGCCAAGATGAAAAGCTGTTTTAATTAATTTACGGTGTAACGCATTTAGGAGCTGATCAATATCTTTGCCAACAAAAACAAGAAGTAAAGATTTAACAACAATGTATTTATAGCCTTTCTGAATAAGTTTGTTCATCGGATTAATAAGTTTGGAAGGACAATTTTTGAATTGATGAGCTTTGTAAATGATATTTCCATATAAGTTTGGATGTGAAATGCCCTGATGTATAAAAGCCCTGCATGTAGAACCAAATTTCCTTAATAAGTCAATGTATCTATAATAAAATTGAGAGAATGTTTTTATCAATTTATGATATTTGTAATGGGTCAATCATTTCTTTCAACTGTCTACGACCTTTCAATAGCAATTGCTGTCGAGTTGCTACCGGACGCTACCACAATGCAAGGGGAGGCTTGCTTTCCATAAAACTGGTTTAACCCACCATTTTTTTAATGCCTGTACCAAGCCAGGATCATTACGGTCGCCAATTTTTTCAGCAGTTTCCGCCTGATTTGTCTTTTTTTTCTCATGTAATTGTCTCTTGACCACTCTGTTCGGCAATTTTGTTATTACCTCCATTTCATCATGACCTTCTGGAAGTTTTAACCATTAAAAATCTAAATACGAATATCCTAAAACTCACCAATAGGATCATCTCGGAAGGATACCATAGGGTACTCGCAGTCCGTCTTTGTTTGGTAAACTGTTAAATTTATTATTAACAGAATACAATTCATTTTTAGGATATTGAATTTATCAGTCTTTAAGTATCAGTACTCGTATAGATGCTATTGAATGACGATGTTTATAGCTAAAAGGGCGAAAAAAATGACAGGACTTTCTTTACATTAACAGACAACTGAACCTCCTTTAATGTAAGTCTGCATACATTTTGCCTTCCTTGTAGATCTGTAAAACTACAAAGTAAACTTTAAATAGTTAAGTAACTATATGCAACATTTAGTAACAAAAAGCACGATGTCACACAATATTAACCACTAAACGAAAATTAAGATTTACTGTGATCTGAAGTTTCAATTCTTTGTGAAATTCCTTGAAATAAATAGTAAATTTAATTTCAATTCAATTCTTTTTTTAATTAAGCGAAAAAATTAAGCAGGTGTGATTTAGTTCGACATCAAGGAAGGTCAGATTTAAAGTTGACGTATGATATCCACTTTCTCTTCATATTAATAAGAAAAAAAGCAAAAAAGGTGATATTAAATTTATAGGACCACCACGATATTGCTGGTCGTGTACATGATATCATTAAGTATATTATGTCGCAATAATTAAAACTGGAAGCAAGGTCAGCATACATGGTTCAGATTCTCCTGAAGATAGTTTATTTCGGCATTTATATTGCACACGGCTGTTTATGGTACAACAGCTGTTTTGTTGTACTTTATTACGTTTTACATTTTTTTTTGGTAATTCATAGTTACAAAATGATTACCATCATAGATAATTGGAATTCACAGTGTTGTAAAAATAAAGTGTGGTAAGAAAATGATATCTTGGATAAATTGTTTGAATTATACTGCCGATGATATGGGCTTAGTGTTATTGCATTTACACATATCAGCTGCTGTAAAATCTGAAAAACTAATACTTCGAAGACATTATACAGTTTTAAATTATGAAAATAATTTTTAGTATCCCCTCTTGCATACCAAATTCACTGCGTGTGTGCATTTCGACAAATGCTAGACGGTCTTTTGTTGGAGCACAAATTTGATTGGAAATCAAATAAGCATTAGTAAGTCAATTCATCATTTACAAAATACAAATAAGCAAGGAAATGCATACTATGAATAAGAAAGCACGTACATTAATTAAAATGATTAACACTAAGAAAAAAAATAATCATATTTGATACGGTTTAAGCAAGTAAAAGTCGTGAAAACACATGCTAAAGCAAAAATGGGAACTAGAAATAAAATGAGCAAAATCACATAATTTTGTATTATGAATGAAATCATAATAAGCTCACTATAGAAATCACAGTATCAGGAATGACATCACTAGAAAAGGATGACCCACTGTAACATGTTTGCCCCCTCAGACCAACTCACAATATAATTATTACACCGGTAAAAATGAGGTCATATTTGGAAGTTCTCATACCCATAGTTCTCTGTTGTATTCATACACTAAACCGAAAACGAACAACTAAACCATTTAAAACTGCGGGAGTTTTTACTCAAAGGCAAATGATCTCATACGTCTTACTTTCATTGTAGAAAACTGAATGCTTCAAAAGATTTTCATATTGGCTAACTTAATCAATACAGAAAAATCTAAAAGATCGTTCCGGAATTTTTTCAAGCTAAGTGATTTTTTTTAGCAATTTCAGTAGGTAAGCGGACAGGAACTATAATTTGGCATAATAAAGGAGTGATAAATAGTTGATTTTGTCAAACGGTCCAAATAATTTCCTACCCGCTTAAGTTACAAACAATTAAACATTTTATTTGAAATCTAATATGTGACCTTATTATTAACCCTAACTATTACAGTGAAATTCAACATTCTCAAAATCAAACACATCAATTGCATTATGGGTTTGACTCCCAAGAGTAATAGCCCGGGATTTTTAGGTTTGCCTGCATCTTATAAATTGAAATCCAAGTAATTTAATATTAACTTTTTCTCTTGAAAAGATCTTACTTCAATTTCAGATTTAGATAAAGTATTAATTTCGGTATATTTATACAAATGATAGTTTTGAATTAATAAAATATATCGTTTACAAAAATATTGAACTAGAGGCTCAGAGACTGAGCCTGTATCGCTCACCTGACAAAATGCTTCCATTCAATGCATGACCAAAAATTGATGTTGTTTACCTATGGGGTCTAATGTTTAGCTATGTTCTCATTAAGCACCCGTGTTCTTTGTCTGATCCTATTGAAATGAGTAATTTTGCAAAGTTAGTTAAATTTGCTTTAATTGTTTCAGAGAAGATAACGAAAAGATGGTTTTCTCATAAAGGGCTCCAATGTTTTAAACTATGTTCTGCACTTGAGGAAATGTTGTTTTTGTCGGATCAAAATGAAATGAGAATTTTTTTAAAGTACCTTCCGTACATCATTCTTGTAAAGTTTGCTTCAGTGGTTTCAGAAGAGAAGATGAAAATGTGATTTTCCAATAGGGTCCAATGTTAAACCATGTACTGTGCTGGCAGCCATTTTTTAGTCAGATCAAAACAAAATGATCAATCTTTGTTAAGGACCTTTAGTACTTCATTCCTGTAAAGTTTGGTTCAATTTGCTTCAGCAGTTTCAGAGCAGAAGATGAAGATGTGATTTTTCCCATAGGGTCCAATGTTAAACCCAAGTTTTGCGCTAGCGGCCATGTTTTTTATCGGATCGGAAGGAAATGAGCATTGTTTGTTAAGGACCTTCCATACATCATTCCAGTAAAGTTTGATTGAATTTGCTTCACTTATTATAGAGGAGAAGATGAAAATGTGATTTTCCCATAAGGTCCAATGATAAACTATATTCCGTGATTGCGGCCATGTTTTCTAACCGATTGTAACGAAATGAGTAATCTTTGTTTAGGACCTTCCATACATCATTCCTGTAAAGTTTTGTTGTATTTGTGTCAGCAGTTTCAGAGGAGAAGATAAAAATGTGATTTTTCCCATAGGGTTCAATGTTAAACCCAAGTTCCACACTTGAGGCCATGTTTTTTATCGGATCGGAATGAAATGTGCAATCGTTGTAAAGGACCTTCTATACATCATTCCTGTAAAGTTTGGTTGAATTTGCTGTAGTGGTTTTAGAGGAGAAGATCAAAATGGGATTTTCCCATAGGGTCCAATGTTGAACCATGTTCCCTGCTGGCGGCCATGTTTTTGTCAGATCAGAATGAAATGAGCAATCTGTGTAAAAGACAATCCATACATAATTCTTATAAAGTTTGGTTTTATTTGCTTTAGCCGTTTCAGAGCAGAAGATGAAAATGTAATTTTTCCAATAATGTCCAATGCTAAACCTAATTTACGCGCTGGCGGCCATGTTTATTATCGAATCTGAACGAAATGGGCAATCTTTGTAAAGGACCATCCATATATCATTCCTGTAAAGTTTGGTTTAATTTGCTTCAGTGGTTTCAAAGGAGAAGATGAAAATGTGATTTTCCCATAGGGTCCTATGTTAAACCATGTTCCGTGCTGGCGGCCATTTTTTAGTCAGATCAAAACAAAATGAGCAATCTTTGTTAAGAACCTTTGTTACTTCATTCCTGTAAGTTTGGTTCAATTTGCTTCAGCAGTTTCAGAGCAGAAGATGAAAATGTGATTTTTCCCATAGGGTCCAATGTTAAACCTAAGTTTCGTGCTGCGGCCATGTTTTTTATCGGATCGGAAGGAAATGAGTAATGTTTATGTTTGTTAAGGACCTTCCATACATCATTCCTGTAAAATTTGATTGAATTTGCTTCAGTTATTTCAGAAGAGAAGATGAAAATGTGATTTTCCCATAGGGTCCTATGTTAAACCATATTCCGTGCTGGCGGCCATGTTTTTCGTCGGATCGGAACAAAATGAGCATCTTTGTTAAGGACCTTTAGTACATCATTCCTGTAAAGTTTGGTTCCATTGGCTTCAGCCGTTTCAGAGCAGAAGATGAAAAATGTTATTTTTCCCATATTTTCCAATGTTAAAAGTTCCGCGCTGGCTGCCATTTTTTTATCGGATCGGAACGAAATGAGCAATGTTTGTTAAGGACCTTCCATACATCATTCCTGTAAAGTTTGATTGAATTTGCTTCAGTTATTTCAGAGGAGAAGTTGAAAATGTGATTTTCCCATAGGGTCCTATGTTAAACCATGTTCCGTGCTGGCGGCCATGTTTTTTGTCGAATCGGAACGAAATGAGCAATCTTTGTTAAGGACTTTTAGTACATGATTACTGTAAAGTTTGTTTGAATTTGCTTCAGTCGTTTCAGAGCAGAAGATGAAAATGTGATTTTTCCTAGAGGGTCCTATGTTAAACCTAAGTTCCGCGCTAGTGGCCATGTTTTTTATCTAATTGGAACAAGATGAGCAATCTTTGTAAAGGACCTTTAGTATATCATTCCTGTAAAGTTTGGTTGAATTTTCCTCAGTGGTTTCAGAGGAGAAGATGATTATGTGAAAAGTTAATGGACGACGGGCGCCAACCGATGGCAATAGCTCACACTGACCCTTCGGGTCAGGTGAGCTAAAAAAGGAATCTTGGGGAATCCTTCAAAATATCTAACATGCAACTGGCATCTCGTCCTATTTTAACACAATGTTTCCTATCCTTTAATTACTACGTAATGAATTTAAAGCGGATTCTGACATGCCATACGCTTTACGTTTGAAAAAAAAACATTGGGAAGGCGATCAAAGGCCTTAGATATGTCGCTTATAGTATCGATTAGATATATAGTCTCCACAACGAGAACTATTTGATGATGCTTACATCGAGTTAAATAAATTTTTCAAATGTTTGAAAGCGAGGCTTACCGAGCTTTTAAACATTTGAGAATTTTTTTAACAAGATGATAGAAATTTCATAATAAACGTGTTTAAGTTGTGGAAACAGTTTCTCTAATGACTGGACGAAAAAAAATACGAGGA
This sequence comes from Modiolus philippinarum, assembly GCA_002080025.1. NCBI lineage: Eukaryota > Metazoa > Mollusca > Bivalvia > Mytilida > Modiolidae > Modiolus > Modiolus philippinarum. The sequence goes on along the minus strand of MJUU01051563.1, from coordinate 115,678 downwards.
TTTTATCCGAATAAATTTGGCAGGAATTTTCACGGAACTTGTTCTCCTCTCTAGAGAGGAGAACAAGTATTTCCACAACGGTCAGGAAATGTGCAAATTGGATAGAAATTAGAGAAAATGATTTTTATCATAGCTAGAGAAATTTCCATCTTCGATTTCAATCACTCGTAATAAACTTGATTGAAATCCAAAATTTGCTCGAAATAGATTGAAGATACTGTAAAAGTGATGACCATTAAATTGAATATGAATTGCATTTTCACTCCTGAAGGATACTTACTTGCCTGTTATTGTCTTTCTCCAGTACATGTTCTTTTTGTGTATTGTGGATATCTGTGCTTCCTTGACCCGATCTGGAAATACAGAGGTAAATTTATCAATTCAGCAAATGTTTTGAAATAACAGGTTTTGTTAAATAAAAAAGGTTTGAAGGAAAACGTCATTTTCAGTTTTCTACTAGTATTAAGTTTACTTATTTGTGTACTAACAAAATCATCATTGATATAAAAATACCGAATTTACTGTAAATTTTGTTTCTGCATATGCGCATTTCGACAACTTATGTCTCTTCAGTGCAGATAAAATCAAAATAGTCGGAAGTCCATTTACCGAAATACGTGTAAAAACTGATAGAGAACAAATAGCCAATACGACCTAAAATCGGCTAATGACAGAGCTATGCAAGAGGGAGATACGCCTTAGTTTTAAACAAAATTTTCTGAAATTTAGATATAGCAAGCTTCCAAATAAAATCGGTTTTCAAGACAGCACCGAAGTACTGGCTACTGGATTGGTCCATACCCGCGGGGACTAACAGTCCACCGGCAGCGGCATCGGCCCAGTGATAATTAATAACAAAATACCGAAGTTATTGTAAATTTTGTTTCTGCATATGCGCATTTCCACAACTTGTGTGTCTTCAGTAAAGATTAAATCAAAACAGTTGACATTTGATAAAATTAACTTAAGTCGTCCGGTTGATTTAGTTGTAAGCATCTGTACATGGATTATTAACAACTGGTGTACAACTATTTCTTTTTTATGCTGTCCCAATTCGTGTTTGATATGAATTGTCGTGATTTTGGATTTTTGATTTTGGAATGATGGAAAGATGTCCATAAGGGACTAGGAAATAGTTTTGTAAAAAACTGACGAATAATGCAAATTAAAAAATGAAAGCACAGAAATATCTTTCAGCTCGCCGGGATGAATGTCCGGATACCTATTGTCATACAACAAGGTTGGCGGCGTCGGCTGCAGCATAACTTGAACCTTTCTTGTAAGTGAGAACCGAACCGTCAATCCAAACTGAATAATCCCAGGACAATGGCAACATCGGAGGAACAGAGATACAACATGAGGACAGCCGAGAAAAGAAAAATGAAGACACACACACACACAGATGAACAACACGGGCCCAATTAAAAACCATAGGTGAGATTAGGTGCACCGGTCCTTGTAGCCATTTTTATCTTGGTATTGCCCATAGGGCAATTTTTAAAGACAGAACTTTAACCCTTGCCTCTAGAAGGTAGACTTTAGTGGTAGGATGTTCATATTTAGTATGTTACCTCCTTATAAAGAGAGCTTTTAATCAGTACCATACTTGTACACATTTCAAGCTTGATATTTCCCTTAGGTCAAGTTTCATAAAAACTTAAACCTTACTTCTAGAATTCAATTGTTTAGTTGTAGGGTATTCATTCATTTTATTCGACGTTCTTAAGATGAGAGCTTTCTGATGGTACCATGTGTGAAATTTTTACCTTGACTTGTCCTGGAGGCATTTTTCAAAAAAAAAACTTGAGCCTTGCTTTACAATTAAATTGGTCTGGGGAGATGTTTTATTCAAACATCAACCTTGTTTCTAAAATGTAGACATTTAGTGGTACGGTGTTCAATTTTAGCATATAACTTTCTATCATGATAGCTTTATGGCAGCACAATATGTTTAGACATTTTGACCTTGTCCTTATCCCGAAGGCATTTAAAAAACGTTAACCTTGTTTCCATTAGGTAGACATTTAGTGTTAGAATGTTCATAAACATTGAAAGGATATGGAGTAAATGCATATAAGACCCATCAATGCAACAACGCTTTTATTGTTGTTCTTTATCTCTAAGTCACAACGTATAAACAACCTCATCGAGTCCATTGAAAGAGAACTTGGCTCTAGTAATATGTGTGGGCATTAATTACAACTGGTCAGAATAGCATTTGGAAATTATAAAACAAATAAAATGCATAAATTTGAAAGTATGATAGTATATCCATATGAGAAATCATTTGAAGAACAAGTACACCATTACTGAAATATATAGGGAGAATACATCTCTCGAGCTCGCACGGGGAATCTTTTACGGACTCATCACCTCAGGGGGGATGAACACTTCCAGTGTTGAATAAACATTGAAAGGATATGGAGTAAATGTACATGAGACAAAGTCTCTACAAATACATGAAAAACCCATCAATGAAACAACGCTTTTATTGTTGTTCTTCATCTTGAAGTCACCATGAGGCCTACAACAACGAGCTTTGCTCATATCTCATAGTAAGTTCAAGACGACCCCTAACACCGGTTTGAAGTGACCCCTAGATGCTTTGTTTTGGGTCGTTTGAACCTGGAGATCGGATGTTGTCTCCTTGACATTTACCCCATTTCCTTTCTTTTTCATATTTTGATCATGGAAGTGGGATCGTCGACAAACATAGAAATTACTGGCGAAGTGTTCATTCAATTGCTGTCATCAGTTTCCCGACAAAAGCCAAAAAAAACTAATAGAAGACAATCACAACAAAAAATGCAACTACATGGCACATATTTGGTATATGACTTAGTTATGATGATAGCTTTCTGGCATTTTCATATCTTTAGACATTTTGATCTTGACCTTACCTTAAGGGCGATTTTTAAAAACTCTATCACTGCATCTAGAAATTTGTTGTTTAGTAATATGGTGTTTGTATTTGGTATGTGACATCTCTCTCATGAGAGTTTTCTGGCAGCACCATTGTTGTAAACATTTTGACCTTGATATTGCCCTAAGGACAATTTTTGATCATTTTTAACAAAAAAAAAAATGAATCCTGCTTCTAGAAGTTATTCTGATAGTGGTAATAGTTCCTATTTGATATGTTACTTCTTTATGTCACATTTAAAACTTTTCAAAACATTACAATTGCAAAACGTATAACTCTTAATTTATCGAGTTGATTGTAATCCTCGGATATGTAAATGTATATTTTACCAAATCATTATTTTTCACCAATTAATGAAGAAACTAATGCTTGTATCTTATTAAAGCTTAATGCAGCATATACTATATGGTTTCGAACATTTCAGAACCAATATAGGTGTGTGTGTGTGTGTGTGTGTGCGTGTGTGTGACTTCAATCATCAATGCTTCGCTGTCGGAACTTTTGATGACAGTTTGTCAAACTGAGATGACAATTCAATTCAAAATCAAATATTTATTGATAAATAATACAAAAGATGATACAAGGCAACATTAATCAATGAAAAATGTTACAAAAATCAGTGCTTATTGTAGTTACTACTTAAGACTTTAAAAGTACATAGATCAAACCATACACATGCATTTTTCATTTCAAATGGTGGGTAAAACCCAGAAAATGAATAACTTTGTACTATACAGAATTAACATATGTATATTAAAGCATAGTAAGGATAGATTATACGGCGAAATAACATTTGTTTCACCCACCATTTGTTGAGTTTAACACACAGTTTCTTTTGTAATGTTTGTACCAAGTCAGGACCATTGCGGTTGAAAATTTTTCCGTGTCTTTGTATCTGCTTTGTCTTTTAAGAGTTTGGATATGTTCTGTTCAGTAATAGACAAGTTTCCAATTTTCCCGGAAATTTGCACATCACAATATAGATTTTCGGACGTCACAATGTTACGTGACGCATTTTACTCCGATTGACCCCAGGTCAATCGGGGCAATTTATTCATAAAACAAAATTGGAAGCTCGTCTATTCTGTTATTACCCTATTTGACTGTTATACATCATACATACATGTATACTTAGTGTAATTCATCTGAATCTTTTTACATAGAGTATAGAGTCGGTGTTTCAGAAGATGCTACAAGTAGGTCCAACTGAAACATACAAGCAAATAAGAAGAGCTCACCACGAATAGTACAAAAATAAAGCATTGGCACTGTAACGTGTCATGATATGCTCCAGCAGAGTAAACATCAAATTTAAGCGTGTGACATCCATCTAACTGCAGGTGTAAAGTTCGATGCGACACCAAATTTGGTACATTTGTGTCTGGTAACGCATGTATGACTATCTCATCAAAGTATGCCAGAGTTTTGTGTTCAGCTATGTGTTATTTTAAGTAGAATTTATTCAGTCGTTATTATGATTCGAAGTTTCTTCTCAATATACACCTTCTATTACTTATTTCCAGACAAACATGTTCCAAATTTTCAACTGCAAAACTACAGAATGTAAAAAAGAAACAGTTTTCTGTAATTAAACAAAACCAAAGTAACATTTAATAGCTTATTTGTAGTATTGTTATACATGTAAGGAACCGGGTATATTTGAGAAAAGGGTGTTGAAGTGGCTCCACTGCGACATTTATCTGAAACAGACTTTAGATTTACAATCTGGCTGATAATCTATCAATTTCTGTGTTTATTTTTCATATCATGCTATCTCTTGACTTACAATAATAAGTTATTAGATAATTCAGCAAAACTTGTTTTCAGAAAATGTAAGTAGAAATTATTCAATTTTTGCATTGTATTTGTAACTGTCCATGTGAAGCGAATTTATTTACGCTGAGATAAGACTTTTACCTGTGTTATGACTGAAATAGATTTAAATATAAGCGAATCTCTTCCAAGTCTTCACGTTGATAATCTCATATATTTGAACAAAACTTAATTGAACCCAACTCAAATAATTTTATTCACAAGTGACAAAAAATGAGCATCGAGATGTAGTAACCAATATTGACAAACGAAAGGATACTCAAAAAACTTATAAACTGTAGATCGTTCATTTTAACATATTGACAGGTCAAGCTTTCGCGCCTTCGAATGTTCATTCGTTTTTTTTTTTTTTTTGTTTT
>MJUU01051563.1:93197-110553 GCA_002080025.1 Modiolus philippinarum | reverse complement strand
TGTTTTTGTTTTTTGTTTTGATTTAATTCCAAACTTTGCAGAGTCTCCGATTTCACTTTCGAAGTTTTTGTGTAAGTAATAAACCATATGTGGAACAATATTTTTGCTGCAAATATGATGAAAAAAATAATGCTTATTTTCAAAAAAAAAATATTTTGTTTATACTTGTTAAAAAAAAATTTCTGTACAGAAAAAAAACCATAACCCCCCCCCCTTTCCAAGTTAAATGGTCGGTCCCTAAACTTGTTGATCAAACTTCGAACTTATTGTAACGAAGACAATACGCAGGTAAATACGCTCGTTGATTTTGCCTGATAGTATTATGAAAACTTTTGATTTACCGTGTAAGCATTACAAAAACAGCTTTTATTCTGTTTGCAGATAGACAATGCCTATTGAAGTTGTGGTGAAAGACGCATGCAGTACTATAGGGGAAGGTCCACACTGGGACGAAACATCACAGTCTTTGTATTATGTTGACATAGAGGCGAAAAGCGTACTACGATGGAACGCCGAAACGGGAAAAAATGAGAAAATCACACTAGGTATGATGTGTGACGTCAATCTTATTTATTATCCATACTGAAAATAACAATAAAGACCTGTCGTACCTATATTGGGTACCAAAATTACACAAACATCCATATAAGGAGAGATACATCGCATGATCTTCATCTTACTCAACTACTGAATTGTCATTTGAACTAACTAAGATTGTGTCTGCAGTCAAAGACAAAATGAAGCATACTCTGAAACTATTCAAGCCCGAAGTGACATAAATCACACGTGGATACTTAAAAATTCGAAGGATTTATTGGAAAATCTTAAATCCCGTTCATTTTCTCAAATACTTTATCTCAAAACATTTGATGTTTCTACAATGTATAACACACCTCCTCATGATAAACTAAAATCGTGAATCAAAAGTATCATTAAAATAACCTTTGCCGATTCCAAAAAAAATTATAAATCCACATTTTTTCAAAAACCAATTTAAAAGGAAAGTATGCTAAGATGAAAAACAGGTGTGTTGTATGCTTGATTTTCTAATTGATAATATATTTGTCACATTTTGAGGTGCTAAATATTAACAAAAAGTTGGCATACCAATGGGTACAAATTGTGCACATATACTCGCATACTTGTTTTTATATTCTTACGAGACTGAATTTCTTCAGAGATTCGTAAAATATCATAAGATAAAAGATGCTAGATCATTCAATCTCACTTACAGATATTTTTTGTAATTCTTTATTTTTATAGCAACTAATAACATTTACATACACAAGGGACAATACATGTATGTAGTACACATTACAAAAACAGACACAGACATACAATGCAGTGTACAAAAATATTTATCTTTTAGCTTCAAAATAACCTTGGAAATGTAATGTGTATCATTTTTTTAGAAGGAGCACAATTATTTGGGAAAAAATATAAGAATATAAAAATATAACTCCGTTACTGAGAACCTCATCTAAACGCAACAATTTACTCTGAATGAAATTTCCTTGAGGGGAAGATAAAAATTTAGTTGAAAGTTTCTCAATTTGAATAAAGTATTTCAAGAATCTAATCCTTCCACTAATGCAAGGAAGCTTATTCTTGCATTTACACACATAAATGTAATATTTTAAACTAGAAACACATGTTGTCATTTTGTCCAAACTGATATATTGATGATATCCTTTCCATCAATATCGCATTTTTTATATTTATTTATTTTTTTTTATTTATTTATTTATTTATCTTTTTTTTTTTTCTTGTTTTGTTTTGTTTTTGTTTTTTGTTTTTGTTTTGTTTTTGTTTTTTTTTTTTTTTTGTTTTTGCTAAATGGATCCCATTGATATATCCACCAGAACTAAAGATAAAGGAAACAACTGAAACCAAAAGATCTGCATCTTTTTTTGGACTTACATCTCAAATTACGAAAATTGTCATCCCAGTACAAAAATTTTCGACAAAAGGGACGATTTCCCTAACATGGACAATAATATTCCAGCTTCCCCTGCTTATGGAGTGTATGTTTCACAGCTTATTCCTTTCACGAGAGCTAGCACAAATTATAGACTTTTTCATTAGACATAGTTATCTCCGTGACCGCCTTATTAAGCAAAGCTTTAAAAAATTCCGTCCCATACAATCATTAAAAACGTCCTTTAATAGATATCAGTCCCTTGGGGACAAATTTGAAGTTTCGGTCCGAACTCTGATTCAAGATTCTTTCTTTACTTAATACTGGGGTGATCATTTCTTTTAATTGTCTACAACCTTTCAATGGCATTGTTGTTGAGTTGCTACTGGACACTACCGTAATGGAAGGGGAGGTTTGGCTAGACAAAAAACCGGTTTTACCCACCATTTCTTTTTAAATGCCTGTATCAAGTCAGGACCGTTGCAGTCGACAATTTTGCCGGTGGTTTCCGCCTCATTTGTCGTTTTGTCTCATGGACTTTGGCTCTTGACCACTCTGTTCGGTAATTTTGTTATTACCCCATTTGGTAATATCCATTTATAACATTCAAATACATGAAACGCCGAGACGGACAGAAGTGAAAAATTACACTAGGTATGATATGTGACGTCAATCTTATTTACTGTTGGTATTATCCACACTAGAAGATGCTTGCGAAATTTTAACAATTCTGATAAAGTAAGTTGATAATGATATGATTGTAATTGGTTGTATTAAAACGCATAAAAAATCCAAAGGCTTTTTCCTCTAGTGGTCCTTGATGTTGTGAATGAATTTGATATGAATAAATCAAGGCATAATTGGGGCTATCATTCGACATAGAAGTGATCACAGACGGGCTGACGGATGAGTCGTTTCGAAATATGAACGGAATTCCTTGAACAGAAAGCAGATGAGCTACACACCTGAATTCAAATCCCACACTATGGGACCTCGATCATGTTTGATGCTGCGTACCAAACATCAAAAGACTGTTATAAGTAGTTGCTGAGAAATTTGTTACCGCTATTTCCAAATATTGACCATAATTGTCAAAAATGAACTGAATCGCAAATAGGAAGTAGTAGAGCGACATAACTGAAATCAAATCCGTCAGTACGGGACGTCAAGCCAATGCTGCAAATAACAAAAGTTGTGAAGTTGCTTAGAAAACGTTTTTTTCATCATTGGCCATTAATGTCACAAATTAACTAAGTCGGCAAAGAGGAAGTAAACAGGAAACAGACCTGGTATTAAAACCGACGGCATGGGGCCCCATGCTGATGCTGCACACCAAATAACAAAATGATGTGATAAGTACATGTAGTTGCTGGGAAACTGTTACAAAATGTTTCCCCGCCTTCGACATACACTTTGATGCTACCCAAATATAAAAAATATGATAAGTAGTTGGAGAGAAAACTGATACAAATTTTTTTTACCGTTTACCATTCATGTCAAATTATACCTAAGTACGCAAACAAGAAGTAGACAGACATCAGACCCGAGATCAAAGCCGACTGTATATGCCGCATACCAAATATAAAAAGGCTGTGATAAGTACATGTAGCTACTGAGAAAATGTTACAAAATATTTTGCCAGCCTTCGACATTCACCATGATGCTGCATACTAAATAAAAAAAAAATGGCTTTATTTTGTTTTTGGTATAGCCTATGTTTTCTGGTACATGAATGTTCAGGAATTCAATATTAAATCTTTGATTTTTTTTGCCAATCCAGGGCAGGGGATGCGATAACCAGCGGATCCAACCTGCGAAAAAAGGGGGTTCCAATGCAGATACGGAAAAGGGGTTCCAGGTCATTTTTACAGATTATTCTCAGTTTTGCCTAATTTGGCATGAAATTTAAAACATCTTCCACCAAAAGGGGGTTCCATTTACCAAAAAGGGTTTCCAAACACAAGAAATTACCCGCCCCCGTATTTGCCAATGGGTAGGTGGGTTGTTGAAAGCTATTTATATAAAAAGCATGCACATTTACAATTATTTAAATAAATATTTTTGTAAACAATGAAGCAAGCCAGACAAATGTCAGAATTTTTCAATAAGGGGATGCCCGGCCATGAAATGACGTGCTTTCGTATGTGATTTTTGAAAATATTTCCCAAAATATAAGATGGTGCATTGCAAATTGAGCTCATTTAATATTCACATTACAGTAATACCAATTACGATATTTTTAGCACTTACAACATGATATTAACAGTATTGAGCATGCGTGAAAGCTTTTAAGCTCCAGAACGGACACGATCTCCGTAATCGGTTATTTCCACACAAATCGGCGATTTTTAAGAAAGAATAATTGTTTTAAAAACAAATTTGGGAAGAACAAAACATCTTTTCTATACCTCATAGACATTTTTACTAGTCATCGTCGAAACCGAATCCGAAACCGAAACCGAAACCAGCATAAACAATTGAAATTGCGTTTGCAATTTTAAATCATCTTTGAACTATTTCATTTGTTCAATTGTGTAGCTTTCTTTTTGAAATCATTACATAAGAAGACTTCCAATAATTAATTAATACAATGTAGTAGAAGTAATTTGTAATTCCATAAAATATCTTTATTTTCTAATCTTTTTTTTTTTTTTTTTTTTTTTTTTTTTTTTNGCCGCCGCAGTGGACAGCATAACTTTGGTTCTAGTTGACGAAATATTATCAAATTTTAGAAGAATGTTTCTTGGCATTCACTGTATTTTTTTTTCTAATCTTGGGACCCTGACCAAACCCTTTTCAGAAAAGGGGCCAAAAAAGGGTTTAATTGGATGTTAGAATCTTAAGTATGCAAAGAAATTTTCAGTCGGATGTAACGTTCATGAGATAAATAAATCGTACACAAAAATGCGGAATACCAAATATTTAGCTCAAAAACTGGGATTTTTTTTTTGTTTTTTGAAATCACAATAAGGTGTTTAAAATTTATCTTATCAGAAACGGAAACCCTATTGCAGAAGTTAATTAAACCAATCCAAAATCGTTTTGCTATTTATTTCTGATTATTTTCTTTTTTATTCAACCTTCGTAATTTTTTTTAGATAAACAAAATAGTAATCAAATAGACTGGATCTTGTAGGTGCGAACGAACACAGCTGATTCGCGGGTCATGGCAGGATATGGATTCGATCTCAACTGTCTGACAGTTGTAAATTTTGCCGTTTTAGATTTACATTAAAAAAATAATTTAATTATAAAAAACACTGGAGAATTCTTTAATGGTTAGATTTGTAGTCTGCGGCTTAAGTTCGATTGTTTTCATCTTTTTACATCATATCCTTTGGAATGATTTTTATATTATGCCATATACAAATTTAATGAATCTTAGCATAAATAAGGTATAAAAAAACAAAAAAAAACAATGTTGCGATTTAATCAGTGTTTAAGAACAAATAAAACAATTCAGTTTTTTTTCTTGAAAATTTTGTTTCATTTTATCTTTTTGCAGATGTTTTATATGTTGCGATATTTAAAGTATTTAAAGTTAATGAATTTCAGCGTTTGAAAAATTCACAATTTATCACAAATAATGCATTAAGAGTAAGATTTTAAGTCTTTAGAAGAAGAAAGGTAAGATTTAAAAGAAAATATTTCATATACCCTTTCGAAGGGGATTTATATAATGTAAAATACAATTTTCACTAATTTTTGCATTAAAAAGATGCGAAAAGCTTTACAAAAACAATTCAGTTTTTCATAATTTTACTTCATGATGTTCTTCTGATGGAGTTATATATGTTTTGATATTTCATAAATTTGAACATAAATTGGTTGGAAAGTTAAGAGTTTTTTTTTTTTTTTTTTTTTTTTTTTTTTTNTAATTTAAGCTAAAATTCATGAAATTTGTTTATCGCAACATATTCAACTCCTTCCAAAGCATTTTAGGAAATAAAAAAATTTTAAAGCCTGAATTGTTTTGGTCATGTTCAGACAATAAGTTTTAACTATAGACTTAAAACTTTATCTATGATGCAATAGTGAAATATGTAAATCGCAACATCTGTACTCTTTTGAAAAGGATATTCGAAACAATATTTTGAAGAGCTATACGTCTTCTGTTCATCATTGAATATTTAGTTTAAACCACAAGCTATAAATACTTTTTATGCTAAAAGCCATGAAATTTGTATATCGCAATATATAAAATTGATTCAAATGGATATGATGAAAATAAATTTTAAAAAATAGATGAATTGTTTTGATCATTTCTTATGATTGAGCTAAACCTGCAAACGTGTATGGCACTCGGTAGATGTCATTGGTACTGGATTTGGCCTCCTATTTCGATATTTTTTGGTTATTAGTACTTCTTTTTTTACAACTTTGGGATAATGACTTTCCATATTATTCGATTCTAATTTTGCTGATGAGAGGTTACTCCTTGAAACACGTGTACAGCATAACGAACTTTATTGTTTTTTTATGCAATTTTGGTATTTTTTGTATCGTCAACTGCTCTCATGTACAGACATGCAACTCTTTGATTCACATTTAAGGCAAAATATAAATGCAAACAGAGATAGCCATATTTTCAGATTAACAGCCATACCGATACGAAAATGGTTAAAAAATCATGCTTATTTGGTATCCTTAATAGAATAAGAATCGTGAAACAAAATTAGCTTTTTTAAATATTATAGAATGGGGAATACATTCCCAAATGCCTTGCCATACAACAGACACTGATACATGTGATAAAGAGAAACTAAACACAAGTCATTCTGTAAAATATGGTTTCGGTCTCGGTTTTGGATTCGGTTTCGGTTTCGACGATGAAAAGTAAAAATGTCTATTACAAATAATTTCCATTTTCTAAGGAGACGCGGCTCAAAGAATTTGGTCCCTTAATTTAATATTATAGATATAGCACTCAAGTATGTCAACTGCCACGACGGACAAGAAAGATAAAATCACTACAGATATGATATGTTACGTCAATCTTATTTACTGTTGGTATTATCCACATATAACACTCCAGTGCGTCAAACGCTAATGATAAAATCACACTTAGTACACACATATGTGACGTCAATCGGTACACTACAATACTTGGAACACATAGAAAAGAAAGATTGCGAAAATCACTAGGCTTGATGTTTAACAAATAATATTTGTACTACTATGACATCCTCATATATGGCAGCGCTGTATTATTACGTGAAGACGGGCAGGAATCAGCAAATCACACTAGTTACGATGACTTGAGTCAATGTTATTTACTCTGGTATAATCCACATACAACAGTGCATTGCAGTTAAGATTTAAAAAAAAAAATTCAATTATATAATGTATGAACGTTCACGTCATTCTTGTATGCTCAATTGAATTCAACATATTACATTGTTATTTCATTTAACAAAAGGATCAGACACAAGTGTGTTTGCTGTCCGTATACTCCAGTAACAAGTCCGGTTATCCTGAGTTCCTATCGTTATTAATGTTTGTCTCTTGTTTTCATTATTGTTTTTCTAGTGCAGTTCGCTTGTAAATTGTGGCATGTGATTGTAGTTCCAGGCCATTGTAGGTGTTTACTGTTATCATGTTTTTGTAATCTCAAATAACATACTAATACGTAGAATGCTGAGACAGGAACTCACGATACGATAGACACTATCGCCCAAGTGCGAATCGACGAGATCATTATGACAGTCAACAGAATATATGCTATTGTTGAAAAAGTCATTATTACTGTCGTAAACATTATTGATTTTATGCCTGTAATAATTCTTTTATTGGAATCGCATCTATTATTTAGACTCTGATAATGATCCCATTGATTCGCACTTGGTCGATAGCGATAGATATCACTGCAATACTCGGCAAGACAGACAAGAAGGACGTGAATATCATGATATGATGGTTTACTCAATCACTACAAAAGTTATCCTGAAATAACTGCAATGCTATGTCAAAAAAGGCTGCAGTATTTCCATAATAAAAAAATGTATCTGTGTTATAATTATCAGCTTAATAATGCTGTGCTTATTTATTGCTGTTTGTTATAAAACAAGTCGAAGTAAAGTTCACTTCATTATACAAAATCAAAAATTTCTAATTTCTGGGACCTTATTCATAAAGCACCCGATAGATTTTGCATCCGCAGATACAAATACAAATACAAACCACTTCACATTGTTTTGCCAATTTGGTCTCGACGTCATTTACAGATATATGGTCTTTGGTTTCGATTTTGGGGGGGAGTGGCGGGTACTGTAGATAGATATCTACCCCGGTCTTCATTAACTAGCTCCTTTGTTCGAGAGCAAAATTTTGCTGTGTATGATACGTTCAATTTTGTTTATAAATCAATAACAATTGTATCATGAACCGTGCTTACATTATATTGCAGTCGAGAAATAGTCATGAACCACATAAGAATTAAGCAATGGTGGTCAACGTCTACATATTTTTCAGATCAGACAATAGGATTTGTAGTACCTTGGAAAAAGGGTGGTGTCATAGTTGGTCTTGGTAAAACATTATCTCACCTTGACTGGGACACGAAAAAAGTCACTGTTATGCACACAGTTGATGATGGAAAAGATACCAGATTTAATGATGGAAAATGTGATCCTATGGGAAGAATATGGGCAGGTAAATAAAAGGATAGCTAAACTTTACAAAGCATCAATGTTTTTTTTTCCAAATTTAGAGGCGATGTTACACATCAGTGTTCCACCACGGAACCCCTACGATGTATATACTATGTTTAACTTAAATATTAAAGATTTAAAATGCTCTGCGTGTTACTCATTCACACTGAGTCACTTCAGTGGTGCTGGATATTTAACATTTTGCAAACTAATGAGCATACCCATCTGATAGCTTTTTGGCATATTTGGTCAAACCAAACAATGGAACAACGCTTTTTTTTGTTGTTCTTCTTGAAGTCACCACGAGGTCTTCACTTATGAGCTTTGCTAATACCACATAGTTAGTTCAAGACGGCCGCTAGCACTAGTTTGATCGGAATTTCTTGCTGTTTGTCAAAAAATGCCACATCCATGTATTATTTAGCCCATGGATGCAGGATCGCCAACAAACAAAAAATTAACTGGTAGAGCGCTCTTATAATCACTGTCATCCGTTGCCCGACAAAAACATCATGGTCCTAAGCTAGACAGACATAAAATATAGACGAAACACAGGGCGCTTATCAAGTTGATTGTAAGAACACTTGGCATAATAAAACCATGACCTGTAGGGACTATAAACAGGTAAATAGCATCTGGAAAATTGACAAAAAAGAAAATGCCAAAATTTCAAAGTATGATAGTTCATCCGTATGGGAAATTCTCTCAAGAACAAGTACACCATAACTGAAAGAGCATATCATTTTATGTCTCCTGTGCTGTAAGGAATTTTCGTTTTATGACCCGGAGAAATTTCCAAGATACCATTTTTAATGTGATCATTCAAACAAAACTTCCAATACATGTATTGATAAAATAAAAAAAAAATCACAATCTTGTACATAACAGAGTAATTGTTTCGTTTTTTTTCTTGTAATTTGTTGTAATTTTATTGTTTTTGTTCAGGAACTATGGGAACTGAGAAAGCAGTGGCTGTAGTAGAAAAAGAACAAGGGTCTTTATATTGTCTAGACACGGATGGCAGTTTAGAGAAACGAGTAGAGAATGTCTCCATATCTAATGGTCTGGCATGGTCTGCTGATAACAAGACTATGTATTACATTGACTCAATACCTAGATGTGTATATGCATTTGATTATGATGTAAATAATGGAGTTATCGGTGAGTTTTATTAGGTTATCTCCAAGTGAAATTCTTAAACTTGTTGGTTGAAGCAGTCGCGTTTCCGAGATCGCAGCTTTTCATTTTCTGAGATGTTAATATGTCATGGTGTAGTGGATTGAATGATATATTTATGTGTGACCTCATTTTGCCAATGATCAGAACATATAAAGATATACTCTGTTAAGTCTTGAAACAGATTTCACTGCCACTGGAAAAGATAGGGGTTTTCTTTCTTTCTTTGGATAATTTTTGTTAGGGAACTCCACGCGATGTGATATGGAGATAATTTGTTCGTATCAGCGCAGTGCAGTGATAAAAGAATTATCGTCGTTCGGGAACAATTGAGAATTAAGCAAATTAGCGATTATTTATGAATGAGGATGATATATATACCACAATCAAATTTCGGTAAAAATGAGCTGCGGAACCGTAGCTCTATAGGTCCTTTTATTTTTCCAATTCGGCGGACAATGGTCTGGATCTATCCAAAAATCAGCACAAGGACCACAAGAGCTATGGTTCTGTAGCTGGGTAAGATTAGCTTTCCATATTTCTTTACCTTTTCTAGAAGTTACGTGTTAATCTATTTTACTGAATTATTTATATATGAATCAATTTGTATTTGTTTTATCTCTGGCAGGTAATCGTAGAGTCATCGTTCAACTTGAAGAGGGTACCGAGAAAACCATTGGCTACCCTGATGGTATGGCTATTGACGCCGAGGGGAAGTTATGGGTAGCATGTTTCTTTGGTGGACGTCTCATGAGATTTGACCCCGAGACAGGTTTGTTTATTTATGCATTAATATTCTGAAATTATAAAGATACCTATCTTGACATCTGAAAATATCATATTGAGTGTATCTTGATCTCTCAGTCCTATTTCGGATCTATCTGCATTTAAGGCTTTTTATATAAATGTATCGACAGCACAGAATGATAAGAAGCAAGTACTTCACCAAGCAATTTGACGTTTAACATTTTCAGCAGCACTAGTAACAGTTACTAACTCGATTAATATTTAGAATATCGAATATTAGAGTAATGTGCTTTGAAAATTATAAATGATGGTAATAACAAAATGCCGAACATAATAACCCCTAGAGGCTTTGTTTTGGGTCGTTTTAACCTGAATTTTGGATTTGTCTCCTTGATATTTACCCCATTTACTTTCTTTTTCAAAATTATAAGAAGCCGAAATCCAAAGTTGAAGTCAGTTTTTCTGGAGTTCCTGTTGACGGATTTCTTGCGTCCATTGCATAGTTGTCTGATGAATACATATATTGCATATGAAGGATACTACAGATGAATGATTAAAGTAGTCTCATTCATACAACTGAAAACATAGCTTATTAAGATTTTCGGCCATTGTGGATGTTTCCTGTTATCTTTTCATCGCAATAGTATTTCACAATGTCTCTGCACATCTTTTTTGTGTCTGTAACAACACTGTCTAGCATTTTGATATCATGCAATCGTGCTTAATATTTTAGGCTTAAGAACAAAACATAATTTGCACGGGTAACAGTTCTGTTTTCACTTACAAAATATTAATATGTAACCATTCTTATTGAATAAATAATTATACTATAACTAATCCGGTATTCTGATTATCGCAACGTATTCAACGAATGATCGAACAATACGGTAATTCACGAATGCGCGTAGTGTTTTTCGATCATGAGTTGAATATTTTCGATAATCAAAATCTAGGATTAGTTATCGTTTTTATTATATAGATCAGTTTTCGCATATTTAATAGTTTAATTCAAGATTCTTTTCATGAACTACGTTTTCCATGTTAAGGTGTCTCAGTGGTATTATTCCGCCATTTTTGTCTTATACTTGTTCATTTAGGTTTCATTCCTTAAAAAATTTAACAAAATAGATATTTGAAATTTAAAGAATGTTCCAAAGTATTTAGAAATATAATTCCTAATCACTTTTACAACATTTTCATTACAAAAAGGTGGACTAAAACACATAAGCTTTAAATCTTAAGCTGGATTTACAGAACACAGAAATTATACAAGGGAGATAATTTGATAAAAGAATTTAACAAAGATATCACTACAGAAATTAACATTTTGCAATTTATCTCTCTTATTTCAACAGTGACCCCTAATTTTTATTTTGTATATGTAAACTATATAATAATTTCAAAACACATGCAAAGTATTGAGAAAATCTATAATAAATTTTTCAAGCTATCCTCTTATATAACCATTTTCCTTAACATTTCTATGTAAAATCCTGAAATTTTCAATTTCAGTTTTTGCGTTTAAATGCATGGTGACCCCCAAATTTTATTTTATATTTTGAACAATAATACAATTATGTTTCTACACAGAAAATTTCACAAAATTCTATAATAGGAAAATAATACCCTGCAGACACCTTAATCCGCTGAGACGTTTACTTAACAACAACGTTGACGACGTCTATTGTGACGTCACTTCCTAGAGTGAAATTATGGAAAATAATTTCACAGTTAATTATCACTTTTATTTCACTGAGAAATTTCAATCTTTCACCGTCCTCTATATAATAATCTTTGGTATAAAACTAAGAAGAACTTATCATTTCAGGAAAACGAATTGGTTCTGTAGAACTACCCGGATTAAGAATAACTTCTTGTTGTTTTGGTGGTAAAAACTACGATGAACTCTTTGTAACGTGTAGTAGACATGGGTGTACAGAAGAAGAACTACAAAAGTTTCCACTATCAGGATCTGTGTTCAGAGTCACTGGCTTGGGAATTAAGGGGCCTGCAGCAAAGATGTATGAAGGGGAAAAACTATGACCGTTTTATTCCTGGTAGAAAGCAATAAACTTTTATTATGTGTAACAAATAAAGCATTTTTTGTTTGTTATTTATTTACTATATCCAGTTGCTTACCATGCCATTATTTTCAGTTATTTATATATTCTTTGGAATAATTTAAAAGACGTATCGATATCTTATTTTGACTTCCGCCATACAATAAACTGTAAGAAAAATAATTGTCAAACAAAATAAATAAAAAAATACATTAAGGAATTTTTGAAAACAAAGGCTCACCTCTTGTTTAATTTTTTTTTCATTTAATGAACAATGAAGTATGGAGTAAATGCACATGACTCGAAGTCTTTACAAATACATGGTAAATCAAAGCAATGAAACAACGATTTTCCCAGTGTTCTTCATCTTGAAGTCATATAAGGCCTTCGATCTCACTATTTCATTATACCACTTTCGTGCAGTTAACTCAATGAGTGTGGTTGTTTGCATATTGTAATTGTCTTCTACGAGTCTTTTTTGTCGGGCAGCGGATTACAACAGTCTTTGCAAGTTATTTTATGTTTGATGACGATATCCGATCCATGGATAAAAAGAACATGGATGTCGCATTGCTAGAAATTTAGAAACGAATTTTGCTCAAATCTTCAAGGCAATTAATAAAGGCTTTGTGGTAACTTAAAGATGAAGAACACCAATAAAAGCGGTGTTCCATTGGTTGATTTTACCATGTGTTTATGGAGACTTTATCTCATGCGCATTTACTCCATATCCTTCCATTGTTTATGTAATAATGAGCTACGCTCATGCCTCATAGTAGGTTGAAGACGGTCCTAGCACTAGTTTGAGTGGAATTCATTGCTAAGTGTCGGAATTATGCTAAATCATTTTAATATTCTATGGATTTGGGATTGTCGACAATTATAAGACTGAGCGGCAGATTGTGCTTACAATCTCTATCATCTGATACCCGACAGGAAGACTAATATTAATAGAAGACAGTCACAACATATAAAGAACCAAAGGGCACCCATCAAGTCAATTGCAAGAAAACTTGGCATAACAAAATCGTGAGATATGGGCATGCACAATAAACCAGTGATTAGAAATTAAAAATTACAAAAAATAATAATAAAATTTTAAAGTTGGAAAATTACCCCCAAAAAATAAATAAAATGCCAAACATTTGAAAATATGCAAGTGCATCCTTGTGAGAAACTTTTTCAAAACCAAGTACACCATAGCTGGAATATATAGACAGAATTCATTTAAGCATTTTAATAGCCATTCTCTAAAAGCTCATCTAACATTTTATAAAGGTTATAGCACACACTGTTTCTTATTTATTATTCTTATTCATAGTAATATGAAAATGAATTTTATATTATATGATTGGTGTTTGGTTACCATAGCAACATAATTAAAGCAAAGAAAAGGGCATTTCTAAGACGGATAAAACGGTGTTCCATTGCCTGGTTTTGTCATTTACATGTTGTAAATTTGTCTCTTGTGCATTTACTTTATATCTTTTCTTTGCTTTTATTCCTTATCAACTGAAATTTGCATAGTTTATATAATTTTCATCATCTTTTTGGTAATATCATAAAAGAAATAGATTGTCTCATTTATAGTTGATATAATTTTGATATCAGACTAAGTAAAAATGTAGGTATGGAAATAAAATGCTATATACAAAGGAAAAGAACTGGCATTCCTCTTTAAAAAAAATCATTAAAAGTGATTGGTATCATGGATGAGAAGATGATTACTTTGACGTCACATAATTCCCAAATTTCAATATCTGCATTTTTTAAGAAAGTCGCGTATGAGTCTTAAAGCTAGAAGTCTTGGAATTGGATGTATTAATTAATCTTCTTTAGACTGAGTGAAAAAGATTATGGTTGATAAGTTTAAGCACTGAACATCGACTTAAAGTGTCAAATTCAAGGACAAAATTTCTTCATTTTTAGAACGAGGGTAATAAAATAAATTACCGAATAAAACTGTCAAGAACCGACATCCAAAGGCAAAATGACAAATGATAAAACCATTGCAAATCTACCGGAAAATTGTCAACCGCAATCGTCCTGACTTGGTAAAGGCAAAAGAAATGGTGAGTTAAACTGGTTTAAATATCCCCTTCCACCGTGGTAGTGTCCGATAGCGACTAAACAGTAATTACTATTGACAGGTCGTAGACAGTGAAAAAACTTTCATCATAGTACTATGTAAAATTATCTTTCTGGCAGAAACTTTTATTTTTTCCACAAGGGAGTGATATATATTATAGAACGTTTTAATGATCGTATGAGACGGATTTTTGTTGTTGTTAAAACCTTGTTTAATAAGGTAATCACTGAGATAACTATGCATAATGAGAAAGTCTGCATAATTGATGACAGCATTCTTGTAATGAATCAACTGTGATGCATACACTCCATAAGTAAAAAAATGAGAATACCATATTCAATGTAAGAGAAATTGATAATTTTCCCTTTTTTCGTACATTTTTGTAATGAGAGGACGATTTTCCTCATATTCGAGATGTAAGTCAAAACAGATGTAGATTTAGTGGTTTCTATTGTTTCCCTCGTCTTTAATTCTGGAGGATATATTGATGGGATCTATTTAGCAAAAGGTGTGATATTAATGGAAAGAACATCATTAATGCATCTATAAGTGAGATTGATGTCCTAGCGTCTTTTTATTAGCTTTTAAGAGTCCCTGAAGAATTTTAGTCTAGAAGGAATATAACAGCAAGTCTTTGAGTACAGAAGCACATTTCTTGCCCATGGGTATACCAAACTGCTGTTGATGAATAACAGCTCCAAAATTGACAAATATATTATCGATAAGAAAATCAAGCTTTCTGTGCAAATATTTTTCGTCGTAACAAACTTTTCCTTTTAAACTGGGTTTAGGAAAAAGTAGATTTATAACTTAATTTAACAATTGTTTTTGAATCTGAAGACGCCTTTTGAATGATAACTTTGATTCGAGAATTTAGTTGATCAAGAGGAAGCGTGGTTTCGAGTACGGAAAAATCAAGTCTTTTAAGAGAAAAAACAAGAGGTCGTCGGACCGACAGCTATCCTCACACTGCCTTTTTGACACAGAAAACAGTTGTTTTACACCCTGGGCATAATTTAACTCAATATTTTTGACATCAAACTATTGACAGTTGTTACTTTTACAAAAAGAATATAAGGATATATGGTTGTTAGGCAGAATTTCAAAAAATAAGTGATCTTTGAGACATTCAGGCAGTTTACCAAGATTGCAATCAAATATTTTTGAAATCAAATTGATTAAACTGTTTGTCCTAAACTAAACAAACTATTTAAGTATGGTTGCTAGGTAGAATTCCAAAAAGTAAGTGGTCTGTGAGACTTTCAGGAAATATACCAAAACTGGAATAAAATATTTTTGAAATCCATTCAGTAAAAATGATTGTTCTAAACTAAACAATTTATTTTAGTATGGTTGCTAGGTAGAATTCCAAAAAAATAAGTGGTCTTTTAGAATTGCAGGAAATTTACCAAATTTGGTATCAAATATTTTTGAAATCCAATCAATGAAAGTGTTTGTCCTAAATTAAAGAAGCTATTTAAGTATAATTGTTAGGTAGAATTCCAAAAATTAGTGGTCTTTGAGACTTTCAGGAAATGTACCAAACTTGGAATCGTATTTCAAAATTCTAATTATTCAAAATCTCATTTTCTGTCGAACAATTGTTAACATACATGCTCAATTACATGCTCAAATTTAAAAAAAACATGAGTCTTTCACATTTTCAGGAAATTTACCAAAGTTGGAACCGGAATCATAATTCCGAAAGCTTATTGCAAATCTAGACTATATGCAACCATTCTGCATAAAGATTTTATTCCTAAATCCAAAAATTTAGGAGGAGTTTGTGTCACATGCCACATGTGTCAAAATCAACAATTTTGGGCCTTTGTCAAAATCAACAACTTGGGCCTCCTCTTTGCACCAATATTAAGATAAAAAAATTCCGAAAGCTTATTGCGAATCTACAGACTATAATGCTACAATTCTACAAAAAAATTAAATCCATAGGAGGAGTTTGTGCCACATGTGTAAAAATTGACATCTTCAGGCTTCTTGTTTGCACCAAGAGTAATATCAAAAATCTGGAAGCTTATTGCGCATCTACAGACTATATGCATCAATTCTACAACAAAACGGACAGACGGACAGACGGAGGGTCTAACAATATCCCCCGAAATTTCTTCGAACGATTTTGTCGTTTAGTTTGATGCTGTAATGAGTTTTCCAATACTAGTATTCAGTCTTTTTGCTATTTTTGTTAATTTTTCCAGGAGGGGGATATTTTACCTTTTTTAAATCTTATTAAAATTATGAAGATTTCTTCAAGTTAAATAAAAAGTAAAATTTCATATTGCATTGCCAATTTACTTATTTACAAATATGAAGCTGAATATAATCAATTATATGACCCGGAGATAAAAGTTCAAGGTCATAGGTCACAATTAATTGTATAAACAACTGCCCTTTGGTGAAATCGCCATTTGCAAAATATCAAAACTATTCCCAATAAAATCACTGATATCAACGACCAAGGGATATAGCGACTAATCAAGCGAGGAAAAAATCAAAACAAGTGTTACCAAGGTAAGAAAATTTTAATTTTTCACCTATGATAACAGCTAAATATATGATGATTGGTAACACCTTCACTTCTTTTGTAATAATGTGACACGTACATGTATGTACTTTGTTCATCGCGTGTCAAATAAATGAAAAATCTTTACAAACTCGTCAACAAATCACCGGACAACTTGTTTACCCCGCCCAACTTATT
>MJUU01051563.1:80011-90674 GCA_002080025.1 Modiolus philippinarum | reverse complement strand
TTTTTTAGAAAAATTCTGGCCCCCGATTTTTGCCCAAAAAATTCTCTGACCAGCACCTGGGTTGGAAAAAATAATCTTGCTCTGACTTTGTCCATTACAAAAAAGCTTAGCTCAACAAAATTTCCTACCATAGTGTATATCGGAAAAAATAATCTGGCCCAAAAAACGGCAAAAAAAATCCTTGGTCGGTTGAAAATCCCAGGCCCAACCCCTGAAAATCAAATGGTCCGTGCCTACATTTAATGATAGCCAAGTATCTTACAAGGGCCTTATTTATGTCTTACAGACCAAAAAAAAAATTAAACTTGCGCTGGTTGTGCTCTTCCCTAACTTATAGTTTTGTCAATTGTTCTGTATTGAACAGAAAAATCTGACCAAACGAAAAGAATTGGCGGATAATAGAACCCTCTCTTATTAGATTTTTTTTTAAAATATCATGCATTATTTAGGCAAAATGAGCCAAAATAATTAATTTTAACCCCCTTTTACAGGAACTCGTTGCATAGCCCACTTTTTCGAGGACTGGATCCGTCGATGAATAGTGGTATGAAATTACCACATCCCAGTTCATTTGTACAATTTCAGCCGTTCCTCGTTCTGAACGTAAGTGAAAAAAAAATCCCTACAATTGGTATAATTTTCATAAAAGTATGGCAAATCGTAGTTAAAAAGGTTTCAATTGATGCATTCCTTTTTCAATTCACAAATCATTGGTAAAACGATTGATAATCTCGACAATATAAAACCAATTCGCAGTACAGTGGAGTATCAATTCGCCGTACACAAAAAATAAACAAGTTAGCAATTCGCCGTGCACCGCATGATACTTTGAAAAAACTATGCATAGTTATGAGAAACACATTTATATACAACTTTCTGCCATTAAAAAGGAATTAAATACCAACTTATACACAAATCGGCTGGGAAACAAAGGAGAAAATACGATGTGTTGGCCGTAATAAACAAGTTGTTCGGTGATTTGTTGACGAGTTTGTGAAGATTTTTCATTTATTTGACACACGATGAACAAAATACAAACGTGTACGTGTCACATTATTATATTAGAAGTGAACTATTGCCAATTTTCATAGATAGGGCTATTATTATAAGCGAAAAAGTAAAATGTTCTTTCCTTGGTAACACTTGTTTTGATTTTTTCCTCGGTTAGTCGCTATATCCGGTGGTCGTTGATACACAGTGAAAAATAAAAGCAAAAAGATCCAGATTGCAAATTATTAAATCAAAAATCAGAATGACCTTTAAGTAAAATACAAGGTCAATAATCATTTTGCAAGAAAGTATTTCATACAAAGATGATAAACAATTATTCCAAATATTGAAACCGTGTTAACAACAAAAGATGAATTTAGATAAAAGCTCGGCGTAGTAAAGTAAGTTAGAATCGAACCGTCAGTCTAAAGCGAACAATCCAAGGACAATTACAACGTCGAATTAACAAAGAAAAAAAGACATGATATGAGCACGGCACAAAAGACAAAAAGGAAGACACACACGTATACATGAATGAACAACACGGATCCAATAAAAAAGGGTGAGATTTGGTGAACCGGTAGAGTAAACATCTCCAGCTTCCTATAAAACACCCGACGTGTTGAACAAGTTAACTCCGGTAGTAAATTGCCGTGATTTTGGATTTGTGATTTTAGAATTTCCTCTTTCTTGCTTCGGTATTCGTTTGCCGATGTATGAAGTAAAGTCAAATCCGGTAGAGGAAAAACAAACTTTAGTGGCAAAGAGAAAGATCTGTTGTCATCTGGGAAACAGATATCCCATAGCGGTCCTCAAAATTGCGATGTCGACTGTAAACTTCTGTAGTGATGACTTCGAGTTATGGGTAACTTATCCTCGCTTAAGTAGCTTGTTTGTAAGCAACCGAGCTCTATCAAGGTAGTCGCTGTATCGACCACAGGCTCTTGAGTAGCGAATGAGTTGGGAGATGTAAACTCCATATGCCGGTGGTTTTTAATGTTGCTACAAAGAAAAGGGAAGTTGAGTATTTGAAAAGTAAAGTCATCGCGTTTGTCATACAGCCTAGTTTGCAGTGTACCTCTGTTGTCAATTTCAAGAATGAAGGTCATGAACGAGGACGATGTGAAAGTATCTATAGTATCCTCAATTTCGAGCTCTTCTGGATAGATAAGATGAAGAAAATCACCAAAGTGAGGGTTGTTTGGTGATAAAATATCATCTTTATAACGGAATCTGAAATTAAAGGACTGGGTCATTTTTATCTTTATTTTGAAGAAGCCCTTGGATGAACTCAGCATCATATCAGACACTATTCATACAATGTGATGAATAACATTGAGATAATATACCCACGAGTATGAAGTGATGTTTCTGACTTCAAAGATCGAAATCTTTGTCAAACTGAAAAAACTTCTGCATCAAGGGTTTAGATATCATAAATTGATAAAAACATTCTCTAAATTTTATTATAGATACATTGACTTATTAAGGAAATTTAGTTCTACATACAGGACTCTTATATAACAGGGCATTTCACATCCAAACTTCTATGGAAATATCATTTACAAAGCGCATAAATTCAAAATTGTCCTTCCAAACTTATTTATCCGTTGGACAAACTTATTCATAAAGGATATAAATACAGCATTGTTGTTAAATCTTTACTTCTGGTTTTTGTTGGCAAAGATATTGATCAGCTCCTAAATGTTTTTCACCGTAAATAAATTAAAACAGTTTTTCATATTGGCAGTATTTGGCATTGCACAATATCATGTTCTGTTTTCATAATTGATGATGTTGTTATACGAAATCTATTTAGAAGTATTTCAATTGAAGTTTTATATTTAAGAAGGCCTGATATTATATTCAACGGAAATTATGCCCTTACCAAGCGAGCATTTGTCAGGACAGTACCCATGTGTATTGTCTTCATGTTTTATGTACTTCATTGTAAAGGTACTCGTCTTGATAAGTTCGACTTTTTTCTAGTTTGATTTTTACTGCGAGTCTGTTTGTGTATTTATTTTTAGCCTTTCACCACACATAGGGGAGGGTTTGGAACCAAGAAAACGAGTTTAATCCCAACGCAATGTTTGCGCTTGTCCCAAGTCAGGAGTATGTTGGTCATTTGCTTGTCCTTGTCTTCTTACAAAATTTTAATTTCTTGTTATTCGGGTCATTGGATGCGATTTGTTTCTTTTTATTTATTAGCTTTTTTACTTTTTTTAGGACCATGTAGGGCTTGCTATATGGTATTAGGTTCCTGACTGTGTGTTGAAGACCGTACGCTGACCCTAGATGCTCCGTTTTTGGGTCGTTTTAACCTAGAAATGGGCTGTTGTCTCCTTGACATTTACTCCATTTCCTTTCCTTTTCCACATACAGTGTAAATCACACCTTGGGTCACTAGAGGAATAATTACAAACCTTAAATCAATAGGTTCCATCTGAAAAACTGAAATAATTCAAAACTGGTATAACGTGAATTAAGACACACATTGTACTGGTCTACGCCAGCTGTCATAAGTTAATTTTCGCGGTTGCCAAATTTTGGTGTTTTCTTAATAATGCTTGGATAATGAGTGGGGTCATTTGGGCGACTTCTGTGTTTGCATCCAATTGCAATCATCATTTGATGTGATTAAACTTTTCAGTTGATACCAGAATTTATTTCTACAAATTATTTTGTCAGAAGGACATTCATTGTTCAAAGTTGTTCAAAGTTGCTAAATGTTTCTTCTTTACTTCTACTCTGGGGTATAAGTGTTTCACAAAACACATCTTGTTTTTGTATGTTAACCATGGTAAAGTAAGTGAGATCCGAACCGTCAGTCAAAAGAACGAACAACCTACGAACAATGGCAACACCGGAAACACTTAGAAACAAGGATACCACTTGAGTACGGGACAAAAAGAAAAATGAAGACACACATACAGATGAACATCACGAACCCAATAAAAACCATGAGTTATATCATGTGTACTGGTAGAGTAAGCATCTCCTGCTTCTTATAAGAAACCCGCCGTTTTGAACATTTCAACTCCGGTATTAAGTCGAATCCGATATATTAAAAACAAATTATTTAGAAGTAATCCTCCAAAAATTCCACAGGGGACAGTTAATGTATTATATTGAATATTGTTGATCATTTAAACCACCCACAAAAGAGACGTATTCATGCAGGGTTAAAAATGACCGAAAATGACAATCTGGCACATAAAACTGACTGTTGACATTACAGCCAGTCGCCATAGCTATGGTAGTTTCGTCAAAAGGAGATTTCGTACATTGACATGATAGTATGAAACAAATTTCAAAGAATTTAGTTATCATATTTACCAAAATAGTTGAAGTACTTTTAGAGAATGGCTATTAACACCGTGTGAACTTTGTAGTTTTGCTGTAAGCCAGTGAAATAAAAACACATGCCAAATTAACTGTGTCCATCTGTTTGTCTATGTGAATATGTTTTGCAATTTTTGGTATGTATATTATTGATAATAAATAACTAAATACCCCTCAGTCATCGCTTATAGTTTGATACTCTTAGTAGTCTTTCCAAATAACGGCCATCCTTTCCATCAAGCATACACTGGAACTATTCAAGCCCGATGCATAATTTACATGTGGATACTTAAAAATTCGAATCATTTATTGGAAAATCTTAAATCCCGTTCATTTTCTCAAATACATTCTCTCAAAACATTTGATTTTTCTACATTGTATACCACACTTTCTCATGATAAAATAAAATCACGAATCAAAAGTATCATTCATTAAGCCTTTGAACAAGTAAACTCCGGTATACAGTGTACAGTATGCTTGATTTTCTGATTGATAATATATTTGTCACATCTGGAGGTGCTATATATCAACAGCTTGTTGGCATATCAATAGGCACTATTTGTGCACCTCTACTCGCAGACTTGTTTTTATATTCTTACGAGACTGAATTTCTTCAGAGACTCGTAAAAGATCATAAAATAAAAGATGCTAGATCCTTCAAACTCACTTATTAATCTATTGATGATGTTCTTTCCATCAATAATGCATCTTTTGCTAAATGGATCCTGTTAATATATCCACCAGAACTAGAGATAAAGGAAACGACAGAAACAACCAGATCTACATCTTTTTGGACTTACATCTCGAATTTGGCGAAAATGGTCATCTCAGTACTAAAAATTTACGACAAAAGGGACGATTTTAATTTCAACATTATCAATTTCCATAACATGGACAGTAATATTCCAGCTTCTCCTGCTTACGGAGTGTATGTTTTACAGCTGATTCGTTACGCGAGAGCTAGAACAAAATATACAGACTTTCTTATTAGTCATAATCATTTCCGTGACCGTCTTATTAATCAAGGCTTCAAAACATTCCGTCTCATACGATAATTAAAAAAGTTCTTTCACAGATATCAGTCCCTTGTTGAAAATTTGAAGTTTCTGTCCAATCTGTGATTCAGGATTCTCTCTTAGCTTAATACTGCTTGATCGATTCTTTTAACCGTCTGTGACATAACAATTGCAATTGCTGTTGAGTTGCTACCGCACACTACCACAATGAAAGGGGAGATATAGCTAGCCATAAAATCGGTTAAACCCATCATTTCTTTTGAAATGCCTGTATACTAAGTCAGAACCAATGCGGTCGACAATTTTGCCGATGGTTTCCACCATATTTGTCTTCTTGTCTCATGGACTTCGGCTCTTGACCATTCTGTTCGGTAATTTTGTTATTACCCCCATGCCAACCTATTTTGATAAGTAAGAGATAAATCTTGTATTTTGTTTTTCGTCCGTGATTTTGACAGAATAAGGTCCTTAGACTGAAAATATTTTCTGCATTTCAAGTTATTTGTAAGTACTCATTGAAATATGAATATTGAGTGAAGAACATAATGATGAGTTGTCTCTTTAATTTCCAGTTAGTGTTTAAGCATTCTTCAATTGATCGAAGGTCATTCAACAAAATATGAAAGACATGGCTTGTTCAATTTCTTTTCTTTTCACAACGAAAGATTTTAGGGACCGACCATTTAACTTGAAGGGGGGCTATGATTTTTTTTTTCTAAAAAAAATATTTTGGAGCTAATTTTACGTGAAATAAATATTTTGGCTGCCAAAATAATGAAAAAAATATTCTGAAGCAGGCTTTCTGCCCGAAAAAATGATGTTAATTTTGAAAAAAAATATTTTGTTGATAGACGTGAAAAAAATTAATAAATTTACTGTCCAGAAAAAAACCATACCCCCCCTTTTCTGGTTAAATGGTCGGTCCCTTATTACCCTTGTTCCATACGTATAAACGAACTGATCCTCCAAAAATGGTGTACAATTAATCCCCATATGTATCCCAATGTATATTGGAACACTACATTTTAAATGAATATATTGCTTTTATGTAGGTAAACGTTTTAACACTGGCATTTGTGTCCGATAGTGACCACCATATATCATATTTATCAGTGGTATGAAAGATACAGGTTAAATGTAAGTAGTTTACTAATATTTGTTGAAATATTTCCGTTGTGTTTACATATTAGGTAACAAAAAGTTACTTATTGTAAAGATTCCTAAAAATTTTACCACATGCTTCATTGTGTGGTTTCGTTAGGTTTTGTGTATTTCAGGCCAAATAAAGTCATTTTATGTAAACTAGTACAATCAAGCCTTACATGACGACCATTTGATCCCGAGGGAGGGCCTGGCAAATTTGGAAAGGTTAGATTATATATTTTCAACTCCATTCTGGCCATAATATTTAATTCCAAGCCTTTGGAGGCCAGATTATTTATTTTCTTGTACAACAATATTGGTCTCTGTTCAGGAGTGGACTGAATATTTATTTTCAAGTGTAACCAGGCAAGATTATTTATTTTCAACTTATCTTGGGCCAAGATCTTTATTTACAAAATCTGCCATATGAATGCCCTTAATCGTTAACTGTCGAAAGGCTTTTTTCAGGTATCGTTATCGTCCAAACTGAATACATGCAAGCCGCTTCATAATGATGAACTAAAATCACGAATCAAAAGTATTATTTAAAAAGCTTTTGCCAATTAAAAAAATTGATGTATTAAGTTATAAATCCATTTTTTTCAAATACCAATTGAAATGAAAAGTATGTTACGATGAAAAACAGGTGTGCAGTGTGTGTAGTATGCCTGATCTTTTTATTGATTATATTTGGAGGTGCTATTTATCGACAGCATTTCCACAAACTGCTCATGGCCGTCTACACGCAGGCTTATTTTTATGTTCTTACGGGACTAAATTTCTTTAAGGATACAAAAAATGCTAGATCCTTCAAATCCCACTTACCGATAGGTTAATATCTCATCTTTTGCGAAATGGGTCCCATATATATCCTCAAAGAATAGAAATAAAGGAAACGACAGAAACCATAAGATCTTCATCTTTTTTTAGACTTGCATCTCGAATTTGACGAATATTGTCATTCAATTTCTCAAATGTGGACATTATTATTCAAGTTGTCCCTGATTATCACAGTTGATTCATTACGCGGGAGGTGGCACAAATTATACCGACTTTCTCATTTGACATAGTTATTTCAGAGACCTCCTGATTAATCAAGACTTAAAAAAAAATTACGTCTCCTACGATCTTAAAGAAGTTCTATGATACCTGTAGAACTCGGTCCCTTGTGAAAAAAAATTGAAGTTTTGGTTCGACCTCTGATTAAAGATTCTTTTATTACTTAATACTGGGTGATAATTTCTCTGAGCTATCTACAGCCTTTAAATATCAATTGCTGTTGAGTTGCTACACTATAAAACACAACTGCAATGGAAGGGGAGATTTGGTGCGCCATAAAACCGATTTAACCTATCATTTCTTTTGAATTGCCAGTACCAAGTCAGAACCATTTCGGTCGACAATTTTTCCGGTGGTTTTTACCTGCCCTGTCGTTTTACCGTATGGAGTTTGGCTCATGACAATTTTTTTCGGTAACTTTGTTTTTATCCCCATTTCCACGAAAGCATTGAAAATTTACCCATACTGACATTTTATCTTATACTTGTACGGGAACTCTGGTCATATAATTTTGGAAAAAACGAGAGGTTTGAGAATATTGTCGGATATATAAAATAACCTTTGCTTTCATGTCATTTTTCTATGTAAGACCATGCCTATAGAAGTGGTTGTAAGGGACGCCTATAGAACTACTGGAGAAGGTCCACACTGGGACGAAGGTT
Organism: Modiolus philippinarum; assembly: GCA_002080025.1. NCBI lineage: Eukaryota > Metazoa > Mollusca > Bivalvia > Mytilida > Modiolidae > Modiolus > Modiolus philippinarum. The sequence goes on along the minus strand of MJUU01051563.1, from coordinate 82,459 downwards.
CACAATCATTGTATTATGTAGATATAAACGCTAACAGTGTCCATTGTTGGAATTCTGTGACAAAAGAGGTTCAATCCATTACTCTAGGTAAGTAGATTCAAACATACTATTGGTAAACAATTGGTAGGGATAATTTCGAACAATACAAGTCAAAAAGCATTACACACAAAAGGAGACAACAGCAAAAGCTACAAAAAACTGTCAGCACATGAAAACTAGATTTTCATTCCGTATTAATCAGTTATATAAGAGTGGCAAAGTGGTCTTACAAATACTGTAATCCGTTACCTGACAAAAAGACTAAGAATACTTTTACATTTGGCATTTTTTTTTCTTAATTTTTAAAAAATATTCTGACAACCTTTTCATTATGCCAACATCTCGCTATTTTATCATTCCAAGTTTCGACGAGTGCCCTGTGTCTGTTTATTTGAATTAAACATATTTTATAAAGCAAAGGGATCGGGCACAAGTTATATCAAGTGCTTCTTTATATGTTGTGATTGTCTTCTGTTATTCTTTTGGTCGGGCACCGGATTATATCATTTCTAAGAACACTTTGCAAGTTAATTTTATGTTTGTTATGAGTAAACAGAAAGGGATAACAGGAAACATCTACAATGGCTGAAAATTACAATTATATCCTACATGCTGCCATGGAAATGCGCGGGAAAAATACAAATAAGAAAAGGATAAAGAACAACAAAAAACTGTTGTTCCATTGCTTTCCACCATGTATTTGTAGAGACTTTGTCTCATGTGCTTTTACTCCATATCTGTTTATTGTTGCCAATCCTTATGACAAGTCAGTTACACCATCTAAACAACCACAGCGCACTCAATTAGTTAATTTAAAAAAAAAAAAACATGGCATATAAAATCACTAGATGTGAGCGTCATCAATAGACGGTCATATAAAATTTGGACGTTATCAAAAATAAAGGCCAACTCTTTAAAGTATGATAGTGTATCCATGAGAAATTTTCTCAAGAACATGTGTACCAGAATTGAAATATATAGGAGACTACATCATTTGTAGGTGTGTCTTCCAGCAGACAAGGCTCTATGAGGTAGCCGACGGATTAACAGCAACTCCTTGGCCCATCTTTCAAAATTACGCCTTGTCTCATTCTCTTCTTTTTTAAGATAGTAGTATTACAGATAAGGTTTTATTTATATGTTAGATATACTATACTACAAGGAAACGGGATAGAGAAAGGGGGTTTCGGACTTCGTGTGTTTGTCTGGCAAAGGATGACAGGGATTGCAAGAACACTTTGCCAGTTAATTTTATGTTTGTTGACGATCCATTGGCTCAAAAACATGGATGTAGCGTTGTTCGACAATTGTTAATGAATTCCGCTCAAACCGGTGCTGATGGCCGACTTGAACTTACTTTGAGATACGACCAAAGCTCGTTGTTGAAGGCCTCATGGCGACTTCAAGATGAAGAACAACAATAAAAGCGTTGTTCCATCACTTGGTTTCACCATGTATTTGTAGAGACTGTCTCAGGTGCATTGAAACCATTACCTTTCTTTGTTTATTTTTAATAATAACTAGTTTCAAATCATTCTTTTCGGTAGTATATTTTACTAATGTGTCCGAAATACATAGTTTAAGAAAGATTTTTAAGTTTCGAAGTTAAAATTTAATATCCAGTGTCGAAAAACATTGACAGGGGGTGTAATAATATGGTCAGATTGACAATGTCAAAAGTATGCACTCTTGGCAAATTGAATCTACCCATTTATATATTGCAACAAAACAACATGATAAAAGAGTCGGAGATCTATGCGAGGATCTTTAATTGATTTTTTAACAAATGGTGAAAATAGGTATTTCCAATGTGAAATACTCACTAATGAGGTGGGGGGGGCTCACTAATATGCGCATACAATTTAATAGTCACAATATGAAAAAGAAAGGAAATGGGGTAAATGTCAAGGAGACAACATCCCATATCCAGGTTAAATCGACCAAAAACAAAACATCTAGGGGTCACCATATGGTCTTCAACACAGTGAGGAACCTCACACCATATAGCAAGCCCTAAATGGCCCCAAAAAGGTAAAAAAAATGAATAAATCAATGGAAACAAACCACATCCAATAACCCAAATATCAAGAAACTAAAATTTTATAAAATGACAAGGGCAAGCCAATGACCAACATATTCCTGACTTGGGACAGGCGCAAAAATTGCGGTGGGGTTAAACTCGTTTTCTTGGATCCAAACCCTCCCCCTATGTGTGGTGAATGGCTAAAAATAAAAACACAAAAAGACTCACAGTAAAAATCAAACCAGAAAAAAGTCCATCTTATCAAGACGAGTACCCTTACACTGGAGTACATAAAACATGAAGACAATACATACAGGTACTGTTCGGACAAATGCTCGCAGTTACTGACAGCTAGCTAAGGACATAATTTCCGTTGACTATGATAT
>MJUU01051563.1:47038-77801 GCA_002080025.1 Modiolus philippinarum | reverse complement strand
TCCTTTTTAAGACTGCATGGTAAATTTGTACTTGCAGGGTATTCTGCATTCATCAGTTGAACTGGCTTTGAGATCCAATGACCTGGCGATTTTTCCTCTCATTTATACTGTCGATGTCTGCTGAAATACATGATAATTATTTTCCAAACCCTTCGGGAAACTTTGAGTTTGATTTTTCTTCTATAGTACAAGTGTTTTACTAGCAAGCTAGGTTTCTAGAGCGAGCGGGCAGATCAGCGGCGAGCACTCCTTGACCTATCTTTGTCTAAAATGTTCAAGATAGTGGCCTTAGAGTTAGTTATCTACATGTATTAGGTTTTGTTTATATGTTTAGTATACTTTAGGGAACCAGGACAAAAGAAAGAGAGAGGGTCGAGTACCAATAAACTGGTTTAATCCTGCCACTGCATGGCTCTTGCTAGAGCTGGTACGAAGCACATCTATTCCGAGTTCATATCGTTGTTTACTTATGTCTTTTGTCTCTTATTGGTGTTTTTCTTGTGCAGTTCCCTTGTAGACTTTGGTATGTTATTGTGATTTTCGGCCATTGTAGATGTTTCCTGTTTATCTTATTACTCAACATAAGAACGTATTCTGGTGCCATTTTAGTAAATAACAAGTACAGACAGAACAGAAAGCCGGAATCTGCATAACACCAAATACAAAAACTTGTTGTGCATTAACACGATATATGCAACCATCCATTCTATAAGAAGATAATAACCGTTATTCTAAAACTGAATGGGGAGTTCGCATTGCAAGAAAGAACAAAGCCAATGCTATGTGTGAAGTGTTTTCGTTAACAACGCAAAATACTGTCTCAAACCTCAGGGCTATAAGGATGCAATGTAGTAATTAAAATATGATTTCAAAGGTATCTCAGTATGGATTATTAGTACATCGGGACTGACACAGTTTCACTAAATTCCAGATTTTCAACCTGCAGTTAATCGGATGTGTTTTGGTCGCGCGATATTCGGTTTTACCGTCTGTATTTTTCCTCAGTAGAATTTGAATTTAAATAAATGAGGTAGTGGACAGGGGGTACCCTTCTTCTTTCTTTCGCCCCTTTTCTCCCTGCTTCCGCCCCCTGTCTCCTTTCTCCCTCCCCTATTCTCGTTTTGTCCCGCTCTTTTGTCCTGTCTCCCGGGTTTAATTACCGATGAAATATAAAAAACAACGATTAATATTTCCTTTTACTGCAAATTGAGCGAATATCTTGATTTTCTGATAGTTTCGACACCATTTTGTCCTTTTACTAGTTTTATAATGCTGGTGGTGGAAGGTTATATATACTCCTTGAAACACGTGTATGCCAAAACTAAAAGTCTATCAATCTTTATCTTAGAAATGATTAATCCAAAGTTAACCCGAGTGCTAGATCTAGTCTAATGTAAACACGTCAGTCGCAAGTTGCAAGACTGTACGCGGACCATTTGATTTTTGAGGGGGGGGGGGTGGCTGGTATTTTTTAGAACAAAATTATCTGGCCCTAATTTTTGCCCAAAAAAATTTTCTGACCAGCACCTTGGTTGAAAAAAATAATCTGGCTCTGACTTTGTTCATTAGAAAAAAAGCGTGGCTCAACAAAATTTATATAGTGTATAGTGAAAAAAAATAATCTTCCCGGCTCGGGTAAAAAAATCCCCCCCACCCCTGAAAATCGAATGGTCCGTGCCTAACAGTACTGGTCAACCAACTCGTATTGACGACCATAGAATTAACGGCGTATTAATTTCGTAAATGTTTCCTCGATCATATTCCTGGAGGATTATTTTTCTTGTTAGTACTGATGTCCTCATCTTTAAGACTCCTTTAACAGATTGTATCAGGCGAGATACAATATACATAGTATCTACATGGACAGAAGGAATGTTACAACCAATGAATGGAAAATAAACGATATGAAAACCAAAATCACCACGTTTGTCGTTGATTATATTTGTTAGTCGACAATCTTTATTAATTTCGAGAAACAATTCTTAAGGCCGACTTTATTGTCTTTAATTTCGAGTTGGTTGGGATACACATGCGTTATATCTTAGACTTCAAAAATCACCCGATTTAAATGATACATGTTATATATAGTATAATTCAAGTTAGAACCACAAACTTGAGATCGAAGTCTTTCAAATGTCTTCAGCAACATTATGCTAAAAATTCACAGCGGTAAAAGATTTTGTATGCACAGAAGATGTCAATTATAATAATACTGCCCCGACGACTGTAATGCAACATAGCCTGGTCGTAAAAAATCTTTCACAGTGCTTAAAAATCAGCGCACACGTTACCAATACCCCTCAGTTAGACTTATGGTCTTGCTGAAAATCTGAGTTTACTACATCATTTTCTAAACAGTTCACAATCAGTGCACTACTTTATGAGATACACATCATTTCATGTTTTGTCTTTGTTTTTTCTCTGTTGCCGTTTTTGCCATGTCTTTGGACTTCGATTTTTGTAATCATCACTTCCCTTGTTCCTTCGGTATTCTACTGCCGTTGTTTTATTCGATATTTGAAAGTCAAAGTACGAAAACAAAATAACCCAAAAATAGTAATGGTGGATTACATAATACCCCGACACGTTTCACAAAATTTCTAAATTAAAACGGGCACAACTCCACAACGATGTGTACCTCTGAACCCAAAATCATACTTGGCCTGTGTTTTGTGGTAAACAATTTACATACAATGTTTGAAGACAGTATGTTATTTCATTCACAAGTTATGAGTACAAAACCCTAAAACTTGCAAAATTTCAAAGTTTTAAGGGGCATAACTCCAGAAACCCTTAGACCTCGGAACCCAAAATCGAACTTGACCTGAGTTTTGTGGTTAACAACTTACATACCAAGTTTGAAGACCTTGAGTTATTTCGTTCACAAGTTATCAGTCGGAAACCCTAAAATTCGCAAAATTTCAAAGTTTCAAGGGGCATAACTCCAGAAGCCCTTGGACCTCTGAACCCAAAATCGAACTTGACCTGAATTTTGTGGTAAACAAGTTGCATACCAAGTTTGAAGACCTTGTGTTATTTCGTTCACAAGTTATCAGTGGGAAACCTTCGGGGGACGGACGGACGGACAGACAGACAGACAGACAGACAGACGGACGGACACAAGACTGAGGGTATCACATAATACCTCGCCACTTCGTGTGGCGGGGTATAAAAACCATATAGTCTTTTGTGTGGTCAAGAGGGAGTGAAGTTATACACCATTCACCAAACTTAGCAATTTTGTGTCATTTTTCTATCTTCGACTGATCTGAATATAATCTACTAACACTAGTAACCCTTGCAAGATTTGACGCATCAAACGTGAAGATGAATTAAAAAACTGACACTATTTATGATGTAACAAAGTTACACAGCATAATGACGAAAAATGTCAAGAGTCAATAATATAAACTAAGTCTAAAGCATGAATGAGAAAATATCTCTTTTTTTAATTTTCAATAATAATTCAACATTAAAATGTACCATCAGAAAATTTGTACCTTAGGAGAGATAGAGCAGAACTAGCTGACAAATTTATGGTTGATAGATCTGCACAAATTTTAGCATGACAGCAAAATCATTTTACAGAGATGATGGTTTCTCTGAAGGGTCAGAAGAAAGTTAAAAACAGCCACAAAAACCTAAAATTTGAATATATGTATCAGATGTTCCATTGCCTGGGTTTCCCAATTAAATTTACCCCACATTCTTTCATTGTTCATTAGATAATGCTTGATAATATATATATAGGGGGCCATATAATGAAAACAATTCTTGTTGTGAAAATATACATCACATATCAGCTAGCAAATACCAAAGCCGCAAATTAAAGTAATGGCAGCGTGTACACCAAAAACAGGTACTCCAGGAGGATAGGTTTGATACACTCGTAGTACCCGTCACATCATACTTAAAGTTGTATGTGAGTGAAAATTTCTAAAGGTTCCACGAAATCTAATGTCTCGCCCGTTCATGCTAATTCATTATCATTATAATTCGGCCCATTTTTTTGAAGAGGTTCCTAGGTAGAATCCCATGAAATAACTTATCTTTGAGAATTTCAGGAAATATATAAAAATTGGACTCAAATATTTTTATATATATACAATGACTATTTTCAATGAAATGTTTTCAAAAGAGTATGGTTGCTAAGTAGAATTCCAAAAAATAATGGTCTTTCATCGAAGGAGTAGGGGCGATAAGGGCCGTATTTGGCTTTAAAAATAAATTTGGTTGAATTCACAGAATTTTCTAATTGAAATATTCTGTGGGTATGACTTTTCAGTAAACAGTAACAGTTCTCAAATATTGATGAATGATTACTGAGTTTATGAGTGTAGAAGAAGGGACAAATTGAAGATTTTGTCGAAAAATGACAAATTTGACCAATTTTGACTACTTTTTCTGTATAGGAAATATAGAGCACATGCAAGAACCACAAAAATATCTATATGAGAGGTTAAATTTATTTGTACCATTAAGTTGGTAAAATATCTAATTGGTTCTTGAATGTGCTCGATATTTCCGGCCAGGAAAACTGTACAAAAATCTACCAAAATCGGTCTATTTCTATAAAAATGCTCAAAAGTAACCTTTTCATGACGTCAGAACTGCACCTATTGTCACGAGTAGAATATATGGAATGTTGGGTTTGCATTTGTCGAGGTGCCAGTCGAAGTGCTGTTGAGGTGCTACTGTATTAATACTTTACTAATGCCTTCGTATGAGTCGAGGTGCCCGTCGAGGTGCTGTTTAGGTGCTACTGTATTAATACTTTATTAATGCCTTCGTATTAGTCGAGGTGCCCGTCGAGGTGCTGTTGAGGTGCTACTGTATTAATACTTTATTAATGCCTCCGTATTAGTCGAGGTGTTGTCGAGGTGCAGTCGAGGTGCTGATGTACTGTTAGTGTTGACCTTTTGGCCTCGCTACGTGCGTCTGGCCTAATTTTGGTCTCGCCCTAAAATATATGTGCAAATGAGGTGTAATTAGTTATGCCTAGCAGTTCATTCTGGTATCACCCTACCACTAATCTAATACCGTAGGACTTTTTATTCTTACGTGTTATATTTTAGAGTTATGTCCATAACCATAACTCTGCTGATCTATTATTGTAGTATTATTTATATTTGTATTTTTATCATCTCAAATATGTTTATTTTATATTATTTTAAATCTAATTATAATATCATCAAATTATCAAGTTATCTCCCTTTTATCCCATTTCTAACCCTCTAACCTACAATGACTACTATATTTCTATTTATTTCTAATTATTTTGTATTTTATTCATTTTTATATTTAATCTTGTACTTTTTTTCAATTACCATAGTTATTTTCCTTCATATTTTTCTTCATAACCTAACCACCGAGGAGAATGTTATGACAAGTTTTCTAAATTCTTGGAGGTCATTCAGCGTTTATCCAGGCTTGTGACTGGCTATCCAATAGGATAGGCCGCATTACCCTCCTTTCCGCCCAGTCATGTTTAAGCTATTCGTAGTGCTCTAATTTTGTTGACATAGAAAGTCATATTGGTCAGTAAATGTATTATCCATTTGGTTGGGGCTCTTTTGCCTAACAAACGCCAAAAAATCTTGTCGGTCTACTTCATGAATAAGTTTTTCAACATCTTCTTTATTTTTTGTTAGCTTTGGGTCATCGAAAAATTTGGCTTTATTCTGACTGCCATGGAAATATCTAAGTTCATCGGTCTCAATGTGACGTAATATGAATCCAAACGATAAATTAATCTTGAAGGCTGTTGTCTGCTGTTCAAAAATTTCCCATATCTTTTCTGGATTAGGGAGGTTGTTCAAGACGAAGTTGAATCGATCCTGTATGAGGTTTCCTGTATGTTATGCGGTTCGAACGGATCCCCAGTTTTCTAGGTATAAATGTCGAGTGTCACGATCTTGGTTTTGTTTGTTCCTCGTTGGTTGATGGTGTGGTAGAATTCTGGTTTGCTGAGGCTGTGGTAACATGTGTGCTGGTAGTAGGTTGTTTCGTAGATGGTTCATCTCCTTTTCCAGATTGTGATGTGTTGATTCTGTTGATTCTAATTAGTATAGTAGGTTTTGCTCCTTGTTTGTCGTGAAAAAAAAATGGTGACGTTTGAGACTTGATTGGACGTTGAAGTATTGACCACAGACATCACACTTTAATGTATAGTTATGGGAAGCTTCATGCCTTCGTTTGTTGTCTTCTCGGTCGAACTTTTTCTCACACACACTGCAACTGTACATCTGTTGTTCTTGCTGATGGCTCTTTACATGACGAACTAAACTCCGCTTTTCGGTGTACCTCTTCGGACATTGGTGACAAGAATAAAATCGATTCTCCTCGTACTCTGAAATTTTGCGTCGTAGAATGGTAGTCTTACGACTGAGGGTGCCGGTCGGTCGCGTCTTTATATAGTCAAAATTATTTGTCTCCTTGACTGTGATTAGTCAGTTTTGTAAGTAGGAATTTGACTGGTTGATTTTTTTTGCATTCTGATTGGTTGAAATCCACACAACTTGATTGGTCGGTATTATGTAAGCTTCAATCCCTTTTTAGTTCAGAAATGGTGACTTACTGTATAATACATTATCTCCAAATTGAATTTCCTACATCTATTGTAGTTTTGTGAGAATCTCATTTAGGTCACTCAAGCTTGTGACTGGCTATCCCGAAGGATAGGCTGCATTGACTTTTTCCTTTTTTTTTCTTTCTTTTTCTTTCTTTCTTTAAATTTTTTTCTTTTGTATGCCGACATTTTTTTTTCAACTAACAATTACAGTTCTTCATTCACTCTTTTTAGTTCTCTGCATTCCACATTTTGGAAACCATTTTGCATGTTCCTTCGAAGGATCATCGCTTTCTTCCAATCATGCAGAATTCCAACACAGTAAAAGCATTGTACTTTATCATCTTGGTTTAAAGAAAAGAATCCGGCCTTTGCAAGAACCACTGGTCGTTGTTTTAGTTGTACGGGCCATCCGGAGTAAGATTCAAGTCTTACTGATTCATTAGAATAATCTTTGTATTTTTGGCAAGTCATACTCGGTTCTCGGTATAAACCCGTGTTTTTGTAAACATTCTTGAATAAAGGGACATTTTGGAAAATGTCTATGATGTCCCATATGTACCACGTCTTCAACTCTCCAGCCACCCAATACTCCACCACACTGTGTGCATTGACATTTGTCTTCTATACCAATATAATAAAAATAGTCTAGGGCGAGATCCAAGGAATGTGCCGTATTTGATGTCCACGTTTTGAACTTATTTAGGCGTGAATCAAAATTTTCTCTCAGAGGTTTCAATCGCTCTAAGGGGCTTTCCGGGATGCAGTCCATCTGTAGCCGGATTCTTAAACTGTTTAAATGACTGATGGGAAACTTTCTCTGCTATCTTATTTCCACTTCTAATCACAACTGGTCAGCGGAATGTCAGTCTGACGACTGAGGGAGCCAGTCGTTTACGCCTTTATATAGTCAAAATTATTTGTCTCCATGGCTGAAATTAGTCGTTGTTGTAAGGCAGTTTCTGAGTCAAAGTCAGTTGTATCGATGGGTCTGATTGGTTGGATAATTTTGTAAGAAGAATTCTGACTGGTTCAAATCCCTGTAACTTGATTGGTCGTTATTCTGTACAGCTTCAATCAACTGCGTGACTGAATGATACATTCATCTGCAAATTAAATTCGCTAGACTTATTGTTTTTGTGAGAATCTTATTTAGGTCACTCTGCATTTATCCAGGCTTGTGACTGGCTATCCAAAAAGGATATGCTAAATAACCTTCTTTTTTCTTTTTTTCTCCTTTTGTCCTTTTTTTCTTCTTTTGTCTTTTTTTCTTTTTTCCTTTTTTCTTAGTTATTTCCTCCTTCGTTCAATTAGGGTTAGTTAAAGTCATTCTGCTGTTGACTTTTTTGAAGTATTTTCTTCTTGTAATTTTTTGCGGTCAATTCGGTGCCTTCTTCACAAATCTTTCCTTTTTGACAAATTCGGATCGTTTCTTTCCTTTTTGACACTTCTCTAATTTTTTTGTGCTTTTGATGTACGTTCATAGTCATATCATTAAGCTTCGGACGAATTTTCCGATATCCAGGTTTTCATTCTTCCAATCTGTTGCTAGGTAGTTTAAGAAGAATTTTCCGGTATTCGGGTTTCGGTTCTTTTTAAATCACATACTTTTCATTCCAGATAGAATAACGACGTAGATGCACGACATGACGTCCGATGAGTTCGAGAGTTGGAAAGCAACTGACACTATCTCTCGTTGTATATTCTTTTATTTATCTTCATAGGCGATTTGCTTCTCCCCGGGAAAAATGTTACTTCTGACACAGAGTTTATCGGGTGTTTCTTGTTTCGAGTCCAGTAACAAATACCCATGAGGTTCAGAGGTAGCGTCTGCAAAACCTTTTAACAAAAAACCTGGGTTTCTGGGAAACATCTGTTGATCTAATGCGTGGATCTGTGAGGTATCTCTTGGAGTTTTAAACACCACCATGTAATGGGCATTCAAACTGATGGTTCTGTGATGTTTTCCTTTATGAAATAAATTCTGTACGATGTATATTACACTGATGTTTCGATTGTGACTCTTTTTCGTGAATAGGGAAGCAATTCGGTCGTCTGTTTCTCCCATTAAATCATCGATGATGACTAAATGTCTTTCGTTTGGGTTCAAGATATCCAAATTTGGCAGTCCCTCGCAAAAATCGACACCGTCTTTGGTGTCGTATTAAGACTGGTAATCTCCAAAACACCAAAGTGTATGTTGAGCAGGGAGAAACATCATACAGCGAATGTGTGTCATAAACCGTTTCACGAAATGTGATTTTCCACTTCCGGTGGGACCGGCAATGACACTGGTAAACGGATGAATGCATTGCATGAAATGACTGTAATCAGGTCAATCGGCACACCAAAAATCGTACGGATTGTCTGTTGGCTTAATCCAAAATTATTCGTTTTCGTTATAGTGTTGCTGCTCTTGATAATGGTACGGCTGCTGCTCCGGAGGGTGATCTCGAGTATCAGAGGTATCAGAGTATGTCTGTAACTCATGAAGGTGATCTCGGTAGGTATCAGGATACGTCTGTAGCTTCCGCGTGTGCTCTCTGTAGGTATCTGGGTATAGTTTCTGTCCCTTTGACCTAATACTAGGGTACTCTCGGTAGGTATCCGAATACAATTCATGCCCCTTTGACATTATACTAAGGTGCTCCTGGTAGGTATCGAGATAGGTCTGTAGCTTCTGAGTGAGCTCTCGCTAGGTATCCGGATATAGTTCCTGCCATTTTTGGACAATATGCAAAAATACCATTACTAGGGTATTGGTTTTGTTTCACAGTTGATAAACACTGTGCATGGTTGTGTTTAGTTCGGATATGACGTTTTAGATCTTTTGACCAAACGTAGGCTTTATCACAGAACGTGTGCTTCATCTCGAGGCTTTTTGAAGACTGAGGACAAATGAAGTACTAGTATTCTTTTTAATCTATAATATGTGTTAGATTTGCTGTGTAGTATTGCACTTGTGCTGCGCCGTTTTACTCCGTCTTGTGTCATTTTGTGCTTGCGTTGTGCCTTTTTTCGCTATTTTGCGCTTGCGCTGCACTGTTTTTGTCTGCGCTGTGCCGTTTTGCGCTTGCACTGCACTGTTTTGGCCTGCGCTGCGCCGTTTTGTGCTTGCGCTGTTTTGACCTGCGCTGCGCTGATTTGACCTGCGCTGTGCCGTTTTGCGCTTGCGTTGCGCCGTTTTTCGCTTGTTCTGCACTTTTTTGCGCTTGCACTGCGACGTGACGTTTTGCGCTAAGCTGCACCGTTTTACACTTGCGTTGTGCCGTTTTAGCGCTGTTTTGCGCTTGTGCTGCGCCGTTTTGCGCCTGCGTTGCGCCGTTTGGGCTGTGCTGTACCAATTAAACGCTAAAAACACTACTTGAAATGTAAAATATTAAGATGATGTGGCACAAAACATCCGAATTTATCGACATTGATGTGAACATGAAAATTAAAACATCATTTACGCGAACTTGCACATAAAAGACTATTTGAAACGTTCAATATAAACATTAAGTGACACAATTTGTGGAAACGTATCATTTATATAAACTAATACATGAAATCACAACATAAAACGTACAATATAAACACAAAAAGTTATCAACTATTCAAACGAAACGAATTCACATTAAATGTTTGTTACAAACACAACTAGATATGAACTTGTACATTAAAACACGCCATGAAACGTCAAATCTCGCACGGAACTTTTCAACAGTAACAAAAAGTAAGTTGACAGTATGGCTAAACGGTTTAGAACTATGAATATACCCCCAAATTCATATATCACATGATACTATTGTCAACAATACGGTTGTAGGCCGATGTAGGGCCGATTACTTCATATCAGTACCTCATAGCGCTTTAAAACTTATACCAAACAAAGTAAGTGAGAACCGAACCGTCAATCAAAAGAAAGAACAATGCATGGACAATGGCAAAATCAGACACACTAAGAAACAAGGACACCACTTGACTACGGAACAAAAAAGAAAAATGAAGACACACATACAGATGAACAACACGGACCCAATCAAAACCATGGGTGAGATCAGGTGTACCGGTAGAGTAAGCATCTTGTTTCTTATAAGACACCCGCCGTGTTGAACATGTCATTTCCGGTAAAAAAGTCGAATCCGATAGAGGAAAAACAAACTTAAGTTGTAGAGGGAAAGATATGTTGTCATCTGGGAAACAGATATCCATAGCGATCCACAAGATCGTGATGTCGACCGTAAAACTTCTGTAGTGATGACTTTAAGTTTTTTGTAATGTACCCTTGCTTAAGTAGTCTATTTATAAGCAACTGAGCTCTATCAAGGAAGTCACTGTAACGACCACAAGCCCTTGAGTAGCGAATGAGTTGTGAGATGTAAACTCCATATGCTGGTGCTTTTAGAATGTTGCTACAAAGAAAAGGGAAGTTGACTATTGGAAAAGTGAAGTCATCGCGTTTGTCATACAGGCTAGTTTGTAATGTACTTCTGTTGCCAATTTCAAGATGAAGGTCAAGGAACGAAGCCGATGTGGAAGTATCTGTAATATCCTTAATTTCAAGCTCTTTTGGGTAAATAAGATGAAGAAAATCACCAAAGCGAGGGTTGTTTAATGATAAAATATCATCTATATAACGGAAGCTGAAATTAAAGGACTGGGCCAGTTTTTTGTTTTTATTTTGAAGAAGCCGTTCAATGAATTCAGCCTCAGAAGAGTGAAGAAACAGATCGGCTAAAAGAGGTGCACAGTTTGTGCCTATTGGAATTCCAAAGGTCTGTTGAAAAACAAGTCCTCCAAACTGGACAAATATATTATCGATCAAAAACTCTAACATTTTTATCACTTCTTCCTCTGTGTATTTTTTCTGTGATTCTGAGTCGTATTTCACAAAGTATGCAAGTTCTCTGCCTATGACAATGTACTTATATCTTCGTTCACCGTTCGTACGGGAGAAACATCTATGAATTATATCTTTCAGTCGAGATTTCAGTTGTTCATGAGGAATGGTAGTATAAAGTGCGAAGACGTCAAATGTTTTAATGCTGTTGCAATGCAATACTGATCTAGATTTCAGGATGTCAAGCAGATCTTAAGAGTTTTTTAATATCCACATTTCATTTATACCACTTCTTGAAAAGCTAGTATCACAGTATTTTGAAGGCCCTCTTTTACTGCTGTCAAGATGGAGGTTAAAAGCTTAGAAAGAGGTTTTGTGGAACATTTTGCAGATCCAGCGATGTACCGTTGTTTATATGGGCATTTGCGTAACTTTACAGCACAAGGAAGGGAGATCGGTATCTTCATCTTTGGTCGAAATTCCAAAGGAAAGCAACACAGATTTATGGTTCTGTAATATCTCCTCCTTAGACAGAGTAGTGCCCGTGTAGGTTGGATTGCCCTGTGAGTTACCAATACCTAGTTCTTTCTTTAAACATTCGATGTAATGATTTTTACATATGAAAATGATGTTATTTTGGGCCTTATCTGCCGGAACAACAACATATTTGTCATGAATGGAGGACAAGTATCTGGGAACATCGGAATTTTGGAAAATGGATGATGCTTTGGTTCTCATTGACCCTCGTAGCTGACTAATTCTTTTGAGAATCATGGACCTCACAGCCTTAATCCACTCCGAAAGAGAATCAAGATCTTCATCTTGTTCACGTTTAATCCATTTTCTGGCGTAGTCCTCTACAGCATCCATAAGGAGTTTAAAATTTTGCTCCCAGTTGATGGATCGTGGTTCACGGAATTTTGGTCCCTTTGCAAGGATATCACGGAGAGACGGGTTTTCGATGATGTTCAAGTCTCCCGTTATGACGTGACCACAGGGACTGTATATGAAAGGTGAATTTAAACATGAACAATCGGGTGGTTTAGACTTGAGGTCGTCGGTTGTAAGGCTCTGCAATACACGTTTATGGTTGAAAATTTTAGATGCTAACGGTGAAGTATAGGTATATGAGATGATTGGAATTGAGGTGTCCTGAAAATATGGAGGTATTTTGTTTTTTACATTTTTGTGATGCAGTATATTGGCAAGGTTGATGGCATCCAAACCCTTATTAGCAAACTTTATTGGTAGAAACGAACGGTGTTCTTCTACATTTGCATGTTCTTTAACAGGTGGAATAATCTGTGTTGACCAATATCAAGGATAACTGCGTCTAATTTGTATAAAGATGAGGATGGGTCAGTAACAGAATTTTCTAGAGATTCTTTATACAGTGCATTCAGTTTAGTAAGTGGCAACGAGTATAGTTTTGTGCAAATGTGATGCAGTCCTAGAGGTTTGCAAACAAAAGGAAGTAGACCTTTTATTGATACATCATGAAGACTTGGCGATGTATAATGGTAATGGCCATGACTTCGTTTACGTCTAGGATTGTTGTCGAAAATACGCATCACATTTATATCGTTGCATTTAGGGCTAGATAGATTACCTATGCTATCAATTTTGTCATTGCAACCATATGGTATTGCAGTCCCTAGTTTATGTATCCAGTATTCTTCTTTTTGTCAACGTAGAGGTGTACTAAGGTTAGGGTTATTACTAGGGTGGTAAATTTTTTCTAGAATGCGAACTTTTATAGAGAGAATAGAATGATCGAGTTGGTTAAAATGTTGGTAAACGGTAGGAAATTTCATTGTATTGATCCCTGATCTATGTCCATTCATGCGTTCGTTAAGTCTCCCTTTTGTTTCTCCTACATAAATAAGGCCACATAAATTGCATTCTATACCGTACACAAGATTTTTAGAAGTACAATTAAGATCGTCATAGCTTCTAGTATGATACGTCTTTTTTGTCAAATTACTAGTGAAGAAAGTATCTGATTTTATGAATCAATTTATCCTAGTTTGATATATCATATGACTCTATGACCCCTGATTTTTCAGCGTCATTTTTCTCAATGTTGTCATATGGTATGTCAAACTAGGGTGAATCGAGGTCGCTAAATCGATTGGCACAAGTTTCAAAGCCTTAGCTCCGAGTGTTAACGAGATATCGGCCCTAAAACGATCCGTATACGTCCCTAACTTTTTATATTAGAACTATTCACATATAATATTTGGATTCGTGGTAAATGTGTACTTTTAAATCGATAAGCATAATTGTTGAAAAGTTAAAGAAGCCTTTTTCGTAGTAATCGGCCTTTGGAATTTTGCGATCGGCCCTTACTCGTCCCTAAATCGGAATTAATCCTTTATATAAGTAATAGGTTTATATGATATATTAAACTAAGATAAATCAACGCATCTAAAGTGATTGGAATAAAATTTAAAGTGCTATGTCGTAGTGGTAAAAAGTTATCGACCTTAATTTCCAAATTGACCCTAAGTCAGCCCTAATTTGGCCCTAATTCTTACTATGGGTAAAGTAGTCATATGACAGGAAATTGAGGTAAATCAATGCTTCTAAAGTGATTGGTATAAGTTTGAAAGTGATATGAAGTACTGATATGAGGTTATGGGCCTTAATTTCCAAATCGGTCTTAACTCAGCCCTAATTCGGCCTTTAACCGTATATGGGTAATAGAGTCATATGATATATCAAACTAAGATAAATTGATGCATCGAAAGTGATTGGTATAGATTTTACAGTGCTACGGAGTAGTGGTAAGAAGTTATCGGCCCTATAAATAAAAAGATCGGCCCTAACTCGGCCCTAATTCGGCTTTAAACCGTACTATTGGTAATAGAGTCATATGATATATGGTTTCGTGTTGAATGAACGCATCTTAAGTGTTTGGTATAAGTTTCAAAGTGCTATGGCGTAGTGGTAAGAAGTTAATGGCCTTTGAAATGGGTTCGTTCCTAATTCGGCCCTAATTCGACCTTAAGCCGTACTATAGGTAATAGAGTCATATGATATATCAAACTAAGATAAATTGATGCATCTAAATTTGTTTGGTATAAGTTTCAAAACGCTATGGAGTACTGATATGAAGTAATCGGCCCTACATCGGCCTACAACCGTATTTTTGATAATAGTATCATATGATATATGAATTTGGGGTATATTCATAGTTCTAAACCGTTTAGTCATACTGTCAACTTACTATCTGTTACTGTTGAAAAGTTCCGTGCGAGATTTGACGTTATCTTGATGTTTCATGGCGTGTTTTAATGTATAAGTTCATATTTTTTGTGTAACAAACATTTAAGGTGTCTCAGTGGTATTATTCCGCCATTTTTGTCTAATAATTGTTCATTTAGGTTTCATTCATTAAGAAATTTAACAAAATAGTTATTTAAAATGAAAAGAAAGTTCAAATGTATTTAAAATTTATATTCCTAATCATTTTTATAACAGTTTCGTTAGAAAAACGTGAGCTAAAACACATGAGCTTTAAATCTGTTGCTGGATTTACAGAACACAGAAATTATTCAAGGGAGATAATTTCATAAAATATTTCAACAAAGATATCACTAGAGAAATTAACATTTTGCAATTTTTCTCTCTTATTTCAACGGTGACCCCTAATTTTTATTTTTTGTATGTAAACTACATAACAATAATTAAAAACATGCAAAGTATGAAAAAATTCTACAATAGATTTTTCAAACTATCCTCCCATATGATCATTTTCCCTATCATTTCTATGTAAAATCCTGAAATTTCAATTTCAGATTTTGCGCTAAAATGCACGGTGACCCCCAGATTTTATTTTACATTTTGAACAATAATACAATTATGTTTCTACACAGAAAATTTTACAAAATTCTATAATAGGAAATTAATACCCTGCAGACACCTTAATGTGAATTCGTTTCGTTTGAACAGTTGATAATTTTTTGTGTTCATATTATACGTTTTATGTTGTGATTTCATGTATTAGTTTATATAAATGATACGTTTCCACAAATTGTGTCACTTAATGTTTATATTGAACGTTTCAAATAGTCTTTTGGCGTAAATAATGTTTTAATTTTCATGTTTTGTGTCACTTTATCTTGATATTGTACGTTTCATAGTATGTTTTTAATGTCGATAAGTTCGGATGTTTTGTCTCACATTATCTTAATATTTTACATTTCAAGTAGTGTTTTTACCGTTAAATTTGTGCAGCACAGCCCAAACAGCGCAGCCCAGGCGCAAAACTGTGATACCTATCGAGATCACCCTCAGGAGCAGCAGCCGTACCCTTATCAGGAGCAGCAACACTATAACGAAAACGAACTATTTTGGATTAAGCCAACGGACGATTCGTGCGAATTTTGGTGTGCCGATGGACCTGATTACAGTCATTTTATGCCATGGATTCATCCGTTTACCAGTGTCATTGCCGGTCCCGCCGGAAGTGGAAAATCACATTTCGTGAAACGGTTTGTGACAAACATTCGCTGTATGATGACTATGAACGTACATCTAAAGCCCAAGAAAAAATTGGAGAAGTGTCAAAAAGGAAAGAAACGATCTGAATTTTCCAAAAAGAGAAAGATTTCTGAAGAAGGCACCGAATTGGCCGCAAAAAATTACAAGAAGAGAATACTGCAAAAAAGTCAACAGCAGAATGACTGAAACTAACCCTAATTGAAAAAAGGAGGAAATAACTAAGAAAAATCGACAAAAAAAGAAAAAGGACAAAAGAAGAAAAAAGGACAAAAGGAGAAAAAAAAAGAAAAAAAAAAGAAGTTAATGCAGCCTATCCTTTTTGGATAGCCAGTCACAAGCCTGGATAAATGCAGAGTGACCTAAATAAGATGCTCACAAAAAACAATAGATCTAGCGAATTTAATTTGCAGATGAATGTATCATTCAGTTACGCAGTGGATAGAAGCTGTAAAGAATAACGAAAAGGGCCGGTTTGCTTCTTTAAACCAAGGTGATAAAGTACAATGCTTTTACTGTGGTGGAATTCTGCATGATTGGAAGAAAACGATGATCATTCAGAGGAACATGCAAAATGGTTTCTAAAATGTGGCTGGCAGAGAACTAAAAAGAGTGAATGAAGAACTGTGATTGTTAGTTGAAAAAAAATGTTGGCATTCAAAAAAAAACAAATGAAAAAAATTGAAAAAAAATAATAAAATAAAAGAAGAAAAAGAAAAAAAAGAAAAAAGCTTAATGCAGCCTATCCTTCGGGATAGCCAGTCGCAAGCTTGAATAAATGCAGAGTGACCAAAGGATTCTCACAAAACTACAATAGATCTAGGAAATTCAATTTGGAGATAATGTTTTATACAGTAAGTCACCATTTCTGAACTAAAAAGGGATTGAAGCTTGCATAATACCGACCAATCAAGTTGCGTGGATTTCAACCAATCAGAATGCAGAAAAATCAACCAATCAAATTCCTACTTACAAAACTGACTAATCACAGTCATGGAGACAAATAATTTAGACTATATAAAGACGCGATCGACCGGCTCCCTCAGTCGTAAGACTACCATTCTACGACGCAAAATGCAAGAGTACGAGGAGAATCGATTTTATTCTTGTCACCAATGTCCGAAGAGGTACACCGAAAAGCGGAGTTTAGTTCGTCATGTAAAGAGCCACCAGCAAGAACAACAGATGTACAGTTGCAGTGTGTGTGAGAAAAAGTTCGACAGAGAAGACACCAAACGAAGGCATGAAGCTTCCATAACTATACATTAAAGTGAGATGCCTGTGGTCAATACTTCAACGACCAATCAAGTCTCAAGTGTCACCATTTTTTTTTCACGACAAACAGAGAGCTAAACCTACAATATTAATAAGAACAACAGAATCAACACATCACAATCTGGAAAAGGAGATGAACCATCTACGAAACAACCTACTACCAGCACATATGTTACCACAGCCTCAGCAAACCAGAATGCTACCACACCATCAACCAACGAGGAACAAACAAAACCAGACGTCTTGCCAGAAGATTGTGACACTCGACATTTATACCTAGAAAACTAGGGATCCATTCAAACCGCACAACATAAAAGAAACCTCGTATAGGATCAATTCAACTTCGTTCTGAACAACCTCCCTAATATTCCAGAAAAGATGTGGAAAATTTTTGAACAGCAGACAACAGCATTGATGAAGTAGACCGACAAGATTTTTTATAGTTTGTTAGGCAACAGAGACCCAACACCAAATGGATATTAATACATCTACTGACCAATATGACTTTCTATGTCAACAAAATTAGAGCACTACCAATAGCTTAAAGACAACTGTTCGGAGGGGTGGGTATTGCGGCCTATCCTATCGGATAGCCAGTCACAAGCCTGGATAAACGCAGAATGACCTGCATGAATTTAGAAAAATTGTCATAACATTCTCCTCGGTGGTTAGGTTATTAAGAAAAATATGAAGGAAAATAAGTATGGTAATTGAAAAAAAAATAAGATTAAATATAAAAATGAATAAAATACAAAATAATTAGAAATAAATAGAAATATAGTAGTCATTGTAGGTTAGGGTTAGAAATGGGATAAAAGGGAGATAACTCCAATAACTTGATAATATTATAATTAGATTTAAAATAATATAAAATAAAATAAATATATTTTTGATAATAATAATGAAAAAAATTAAAAATAAACGAATATAGAATTGTCATAGCAACTTAGGTTATGATTATTGGAAAGGCAAAAAACTAAAAAAATAAGGACATATAACATTAAAGGGGAAACAATTCTACATGGATAGAGGTACAGAACGTACTTTGATAGTAAGGTAGGGTTAGGGTTAAGATTAGCATCATAGCCAGGATTAGGGTTAATTAATTAGTGTACGGAATAGGACTTTCCTGTTATCTTTTTTATTCCATTGGATAGGGTTCGATACAAACCAAATGGGTATACAAAGTACTACAATATACAGTTCCAAAGCAACTTAGGTTAGCGTTACTGCAAAGGGAAATAACTCTCATAATAAGGAAATAAAAGAAGCACTATAATAATAATCAGTTGTAGCATGGGCTAAGGTTATTGAAAAGGGAGATGAATGCCAACCTGATAGAAGACACTCCAAGAATTGTGTTAGGGTTGAAAATGTAAGAGTAAGTCGTTGTATATCAGTCACTATTCCCAATTATCTAACAACTTAAGGTTAAGATTAGAGTTAGGGGTTCTGGGGAAGGGGAATAACTCTAATACTACAATAATAGGTCAGAGTTATGGTTATGGACATAACTCTAAAACATAACATATTAGAATAAAAAGTACTACGGTATTAGATTAGGGGTAGGGTGATACCAGAATGAACTGCTAGTCATAACTAGTTACACCTTATTTGCACATTTAATTTAGGGCGAGACCAAAGTAAGGCGAGACGCACGTAGAGAGACCAAAAGGTCAACACTAATAGTACATCAGCACCTCGACTGCACCTCGACAACACCTCGACTAATATGAAGGCATTAATGAAGTATTAATACAGAAGCACCTCAACATCACCTCGACAGGCACCTCGACTAATATGAAGGCATTAATAAGGTATTAATACAGTAGCACCTCAACAGCACCTCGACGGGCACCTCGACAAATGCGAACCCAACGGTCCATATATACTACTGTCACGTCATTAGTTCTAGCTTTGGTATTTTTTCTGTAAATAGGATCTCAACTTTGAAACGAACATGAAATAAAATCTTAAGGTGCAACTTAGGAATTCACTGGAATCTTGGGCCAAATCAACCCCTTATCGCACCTTGTCCTTAACCAAAACTGGAATCAAAGATTTTTGCAATTTTGCTATTGTAAAAAATAATTAACACTGTAAGGAATTAAAAAAGATGTGGTTGCTAGGTAGAATTCCAAAAAATAAAAGGTCTTTGAGAGCTTAAGGAAATTTACCAAAACAGGAATCAAAGATTTTTGCAATTTGACGTTTGAAAATGATCATTATAACTGTAAAGAATTGAAAAAGATATAGTTGATAGGAAGAATTCGAAAAATAACAGATCTTTGAGAGTTTCAGGAAATTTACAAAAATAAGAATCAAAGATTTTTGGGATTTTACTTTTGAAAATGATCATTATAACTGCAAGGAAATGGAAAAGTTATGGTTGCTAGGTAAAATTCAAAAAAAATATCTGGTCTTCGAGAGCTCCAGGAATCTAAACCAAATTGCAATTTTGTTATTAAAAACGTTTGTTTGATTCAAATTTATTTAAAAAAAAAAACATTGTTGCTAAGAAGAATTTCTATTGAAAAAATTGTCTTGAGAGTTTCAGAAAAATTACCAAAGTTTGAACCATGTTATTTAATTCTTTAGTCTTCAAAATCATGTTTAATACCAAAATATGGTTTGAATTTGTAATTGGAAGCAAAATTTTCAAAAATTATTTAAAAAAAAAGTTGGAACCGGAATCGAAATCCCAACAGCCTGTTACACATCTGCCCACTTATGGAGAAATGTCAATTTTAATATAGCTCTATTAATATTCAAAGACTTTTTTCTCTTTCTTAACAACTAACATTGAAAAATTTAGTGTACCAAGTCCAAATACGGAAAAATACGGATAAACTATAAAAAAAAATCCAAATTTTTCTAGCCAGAGATAATTTTCTAACCATTTTCTAGCTTCTGTCCAAATTTCAAATGATTCCATACAGATTTGATGAAGATATTGATGTTTAGAAAACTTTAACCACAGGGTTACAATAAATTTCTTGTGCAAAAAAACTAAGTCCAAATACGGAAAAAATACGGAAAAACTAAAGAAAAATTTTGAAATTTTTCAGCTAGAGGTAATTTTCTGACCATTTTCTTGCTTCTGTCCAAAGAGGTATGGCCATTAACCCGTGGGTTTATTTCCTTCAGCATACTAATTTTGCGAATGCATTAAGTCTTCTCGAAACTGCTTTAAGAGATCGTCTGTTATATACACTATCAGAACAAAGTCAATTCAAATGCATTTTCGTATATTTAGATAAAGATTCAGCCACTGAACTTGCCAATTGTATGCAATTTTGACAGATTTTGACAATTTTTTGTAGGTTTTTCTTAAAATTCTTTGCATAGGACATCCAAAACCAAGATAAACTTATTGTCACTTGGAAGGGCAAATGTATATACGTTCAGAGCAAAAAATTGGTTTTAGTTCTCGGGATCCTTTGTGTAGCACTGTCTTCTCAAACACCGTAAAATAGCAAAAATTGACATCGAAGGCTATTTACAGCCATGTGCGATTGCTAATAAGTCAGAATATATATACAGGAATGGCATATATTAATTTTGTTTCTAATAAGTGCACATACCAGAGACCACCCTAAACGACTTTTGACAATATTTGAGCATATTGTGAAAATGACCCAACATAGGAAAAAAATTCACGCCTTACTGGCCATACTTCTTTCAAATGATTCCATAAAGATTTGATGAAGATATTGATGTTTAGAAAACTTTAACCACAGTATTAAAATAAATGTTGACGACGCCCACGACGCCGGCACCGCCGACGCCGGACGTTTGGATCGCTATGTCTCGCTTTCGCGACTTTCGTCGCGGGCGAGACAATAAAAAATATCGTTTGTGATATAGAACTAAAATTAAAAAAAAAACTCACTAGTATCTTCCAGAAGGCAGCTCCGATTGATTAACCAAAAATCTCTTAAGTGACAGTATCAGTCTATGTTAAAGGGTAAAAAAATAAACTAACTTTATAATGGTTCAAATTTGTCCGGTGGTGTAAAGATGAAAGTGATTCTATACGGTCCCGTGTCAATATATGTTTCACGCTGGTTAGTTTTTGAACCCGATAAAAATACTTGAATACTGTGGCCAAGATTGGTTCCATTG
The DNA here is from genome assembly GCA_002080025.1 of Modiolus philippinarum. Lineage (NCBI taxonomy): Eukaryota > Metazoa > Mollusca > Bivalvia > Mytilida > Modiolidae > Modiolus > Modiolus philippinarum. The sequence goes on along the minus strand of MJUU01051563.1, from coordinate 56,508 downwards.
GTCTAGTAGTTTCACTCGTCGGTAAGAATTATAATATGTTCACATAGGGTCCCATGATAAAACTTTGCTCACCAATGGCGACCATTTTGTGTAAATTCCGAACATGAGACATTATTCAACCGGGATCTATACAAAGACAATCGTAAAATTATTTAGTTAATATTGGTCAATTTGTTTCAGCAAATAAGATTTTTGAATGGGTTCCCATGAAACTATGTTCCCCTTATGTTTTGAATAACATGAACCCTAATCCGAAAAGCCATTTTAGCAAAGATGCTATCCAACGAATATCGTGACAAGTTGCTTTCTATTGGCTCGATAGTTTCAGAGGCCATATTTGAATACATCCCTGCATGGTCCATTGTTAAATTTTATCATGATGGCGGCCATCTTGGATAAAGTCAGAATCGAAAAAAAAGCCTTTTTGCAGGGGACCATCCAAAAACTATTGTAAACAAGTTTGGTACCAAGTTACCCAGTAGCTAGGACGAAGGATGACAGCAGACGAAAAGTGATGGCAATGGCAAAAGCTCATCCTGGCTATAATTTGAATTTCGACACCATATATAAAAAAACCATCACAATAAAGATAATAATTGTTACAAGACAAAAAAATGCTTACGAGAAAAACATCTCAATGTAGCAAAGATTAATGGATTCTGAAAAAAAAAAGATTAAAATTGGTGATCGTTTTTGTGTGATTTTTTATTTTTGTTTTATTTTGGTTGTTTGGATTGTTTGACTTGTTTTGTTTGTTTGTTTCGTCTTTTGCCGTTGTGTGTGTTTTGTTTTTTGTTTTTGTTTTGCTTTTTTGCATTTTTATAGCTAAATAAGCTGAACGGAGAGCTTTAAATATCATTAAATATGAAATTGAGTAAATATTTGTGCAATAATGAAACCAACCGATTATGTGAAAAACAGTGGTTGAAACTAGTGATTTTAACCAAAAAGCACCACGACGGAATGTAATATTCTTTTCAAACAAGTTAATACAATTCTCATTTTTTTCAAGTAATTCAAAAACATAAGGGGCACATAGTTTTTAACATTAGATCCAATTGGAACGTAATATTCTTTCAAAACACATTAATACAATTCTCATATGGGTATGAGCCAGTTTGCCGTTCTGAAATTTACATTACATATTCCAAGAATAAGTAAAGCCTTGATGAATTAATGGTATAACCTGAGTATCGAGGGTGTTTGTGTTGTCAACACTTTCTTGAAGTTTTTCATTGCAAGAATTTAATAAAAATAATTCGTTTTGGTCCTTAATTATTTTTTCACCCTTGTCTGTCCCTTTTCTCCTTTCTCTCGTCTCATTTCTTCTTTCTCCCGCCCCTCTCTCCTTTTTCCCGCCCCTCTCTCCTTTCTCCCACCCCTTTCTCCTTTCTTCTGCCTCCTTTCTCCTGTCTCCCTTAACCCTGTCCAACCCTCATAAATTGAGAGAGATTCATATACAAATTGAAAGTAGACATCGGAGAGATGGCAGCCATCTCTATGGGCCCAGTTGTATATAAGTGCAAATTTAAATGTGTGTGGATACAATACAGGTGTGGACACAGTACAAGTGTGGTCACAACACAAGTATGGTTGTACGGACAGAGCGATTACTATAGGGCGTCCGCCACTATGTGGCGGGGCCCTAATAAATATTTACACATGACATAAAGATAAAAAATGGAATGATAAAAAAATAGAAAAAAAAAGAAAAAAAAACACATTCGTTTAACTTGTGTAACTATTGACAACCATATTTAAAGCGTAATGTGATATTGCAACTACTGTTTTCAAATGCTCCAAATTAAATGAAACATTGTAGCATTTCTGGAAAAATGCAAATCACTTGGCATGGAATGTGCACTCATATTCGTAGTCTAATCCTATCAACAATTTGAAACACATTGAATGGACACAAATTCCTTGCATGATAAATCTCGAATGAAATTATGATATTTTTAAGGGACAATGCATGGGACAGCGAAGAACCCATCACTTACACAGAAAGGACAAGGCTCATTATACTGTCTATATACCGATGGTTCTATAAAGGAAAAAGTAGAAAATGTTACCCTTTCCAATGGTCTGGCCTGGTCTGCAGACGATAAGATAATGTACTATATCGACTCTATGCCAGGGGTTGTATATGGATATGATTTCGATATAGCGACTGGTGAAATTTGTAAGTATATTCTAAATATTATTTAATGAGATATTTTTCAAACCACATGTATTCCATTGGCCAGAACATAATCACATGACCGCCTATATTTTTTAGGTTTCAAAAAACTGCATATCAAATAATTCGTAAAGGTTCCGCGGAACCTGGTGTCTCGCCTGCTCACTCCGCTTTCATTATAATTTGGACTATATTAAGATGTGGTTACTAATAATTCTAAGAAATAACTGGTCTTTGAGAGTATCAGAAAATGTACCAAAATTGGAATCAAAATTTCTGATTTTATCTAAGCATTGAAAATTTTTGTTTTCACTAAATTCCTTCAAAAAGCATTGTTGCTAACAAGAATTCCACAAAATTGCTTGACTTTAGAATTGCAGGAAATTTACCAAAATTAGAACCTTTTTTAAGTTTCAGAATTATGTCTGGTATGACAAATTGCTAAGTATTTGTTTGTAGTCTTAGTTAGTCTTGGACATTTCAGGAAATTTACTAAAGTTGGAACCGGAATGAAATCCTGAAAATTTATTGCTTATCTATAAACTATATGCAACAGTTCTACATAAAAATTAAATTTCCTAAGTTCCAATGTGTTTAAACATTGACCAAAGTGAAAATTTAGTCAAATTAATTGATGCGGAAAATATAGGCCAAGGTGACATAATTCTGGTATTGATGTTGGTTACTACTAAAAATGTAACCACTTGCCAATCATCATCTATCTATGGCATGTAGGTGCTGAGATAAAGTGGAAACCAAAAAAAAAATGATTGAAAAAAAATTGATGGGTGTTCCATGGAACACTTGTGTCGCCTTATTTTTGGCCAAATGAATCTTAAAAAATCTGTAAAATCAAAATTTTAAGTATCAGGTGCACAATTACATCAAGTGGTCAACATATTCTGAAATGTTGGTTGGAATATGACTTATAGTTGTGAAAGAGTATCACATTAACACTCTATATTAACAAATGAGCTGTTTTGGCTCAGTGAACCTCTAAAATCTGAAAAATCAAAATATTACGTATCAGATACACAACAAGATCAGGTGAACAACATATCCTGCAAGTTTGGTTAGAATCTGACTTATAGCTATGATGGAGTTGAGGAATAACTAACCAGAATAACAAATGAACAACCTTGGCTCCGTGAAACTCTTAAATATGTAAAATCAAAATTCTAAGTATCAGGTGCGCATCTACACCAAGTGAACAACATATCCTGAAAGTTTGGTTGGAATTGGACTTGCAGTTTTGAAGGAGTTGTGAATTCAAAAACCGACACTCACAAATGAGCCATTTTGGCTCCATGAACCTCTAAAATCTGTAAAATCAAAACTCCAAGTATCAGGTGCACAACTACACCAAGTGAACAACATATTCTGAAAGTTTGGTTGGAATCGGACTAGCGGTTTTGAAGGAGTTGCGGATTCAAAAACCAACAGATAACGCAGGACGATGACGCAGGACGACGGCGACGTAAGACGACGGATTGTGTCGACTCTGCTTACAGCAGGCGGCACAAAACATTAAGTCTAACAAATGGAAAATACGGAAAAATTGGAATTTTTTTTTCAAAAATGTACTTGGGATTCAATAATGAAGTTGTACTGAATATTGTATAAAAAATTCATTGCTATTGAGCAAGTTTTCAGAAAGTTATTGAAGTTCAAAAAAAGTTTAACATTTAGGTAAACCAAATGCTGACGACGACGCCGACAACGACGACGGAATCTATTGTCGCTATGTCTCGCCTTTTCGACATTCGTCGCAGGCGAGGCAAAAAGGCTGATTGCATGGTTGATGTTGCACTTTACTAAAAATAACTCAAAATGTACTGCCAAAAAGTTCAGTTAGAGCTTTAATTAGAAGGGGGTTTGATTATGTGGCATATTGAAGTACAACTAGAAAAACTGCTCACTAATAAATACCCCCAGCATCCCAATTTTATTCAAAAAAAATAACCAGAGGTTCCCATGAGCCTGTATCGCTCACCTGGCTTTCAGTTGCCACAATCAAGCTAACATTGTAAGTTATACAGTCTCCCAAACTTTAGTAGCTCGAACACCACCAATATCTTGAACTGAATTTAAAGTCGGATCATGTTTTACTATATTTCCTTGTTGGCCTTTCTGACAAAAACATTCTTGTTTAGGACCACTTTCGACACAAGTCGAGACATCATTTTGTAAATAGCAGTCAGCAAACAATTTTCAACATCAGTTTTGAAGTTACAACATCAATACAAGCCGTCAAAAATTAGTATGGACAAAGATCATTCTGCAGATACATAAACATTGTACGTCACAATTTTAATAAACCAATCACAATAAATTGACCTGCGCAAGCATTCTGAATGTGAATCTACAGAACAACGTCAAATACGATGAACCAATCACTAANAACAAAATATTTTATAAACAAAACAATGAAATATGCAAGCACAATAATTCATTAATATGAGCACATTTATGAAGCACAAATAAGTACATTCTCGAGTGTGTGTAGCCAGAAGTATTCAACCTTGTCGAGTGGTAATAGAGGTAGAGCTGCTTCAGATACAGATACAGATACTTTATTCTCATAAACCATATTTACAAAGGTGTAGAGAATTTACAACATATACAATATTACTATAAATTACGAATCCAAAGTTGGTAGTGTTAAATTTAAGATACTAATACATTTAACCAACAATAAATTACATGAAAATATCAGTTTACAATTCATCCTGGAGAACTAACAGTATTATTAATAATCCTAATAAATTTACATAATTTCTTTAAGACAGAGATACGGTTATTTGTAAGTAATGAGCTAAATTTTAGAGTATTCGGTCTAGAATAATATATTTTTGATATGTACGACGAACTAGTAGGTTAACATCGGGCATGTCTTTGTAATCTCTTTGTAGTCCACACTCTTGAGTTTTCTTCCATAGTGGAACAGGCAACCCTTGAATGTTGCTGCTGGGAAGGTCTATGTTGTTGCGTTGCGTGATGCACATTCAAAGTCAAGGCTGACTGTAGTTAGTGAAAAATTCTGGTTGTGACGCTGACATATCTCTTTGAGTAGCGTGAATAGTCCTTATTAATTTCTAATGATATTTCAAAATTTTTGAAATGGAATAATATGAAATGCTTTATAATCAATTTTAAGAATATTAAAATTAATTTTAAATGATAGTAGATTCTCTCGTTTAAGAACAAAAATCAATTAAAAAACTACACTTTTTTTAAATTGACTATAATTTAGTTATAATTTTAATTTCTATCATGTTTGGGGAATAAATGTACTTTCAAAATAAAAATATTTAGTTTAGATTTGATGCACGAAATATGCAAGATAAATGGAACAAAATCTTTGAAAATATACAAAAAGTTAAAGAAAAAATACATGTATTCTTAATGATTTTTATTCAGTAATCAAAACAAGACATAATTAATAATTATGTTTTTACAATTCACAAATTGTAAATTCCCATTTCGCCTTAGTACTTTTTTTACCTTTTTTACCTGAAATTCACAGCTAAGGCGAAATGGGAACACACCAAAATTAATAGGATCGTCCCAAAATAAATGCCGCAACAGAGATAGAATACAATGCATAGTCCCTGGCCTAGGCCGAATCCTTCTGTCTCTATGGTAAAATTATTACCTATTTATGGTTTATCTTTTCTAATTTGGACTTTTATTTTTATTTTATATATTTTTTCTGTTGCAAGAATTAAAAAATAAAAAGATAAACTATAAATAGGTAATAATTTTACCATATAGTCTAGTTCTTCACGTCTTCTCAGATATATGCAAATTTAAAAAAAAGTCCTTCGCCAAATACAAATTTAACAAAATGAATTAAACCTGAAATCACATAAGAAGTTGAAAACAAAATTAGTAACCCAAAAACAAATATTATTAATATGCATTGGGATACCCGTTTCTTAATTTCAAGTTAAGGTAACGATTTGTATCATGTATACTCATGCTATCAACTACTGTGCTTTATTATTAAATAAATAGATTTATATTTTCCCTGCTATCAAATACATTCGACAAAGCAAATGCATTTTTATCGATCATTTGTTTGTTTACTTTAGTACACGTTTCATATTTTTCTATTTCTAAACCGGGAGATGTGCGTGTTTATCATGATTTGATTGGATAGTGACGTCTCTGAGTAGTTATTTAAATCGTGCACGTGACGTACGATGTTTGCTTGAAGTGGGAATTTCCAAGGTCATGTTCGCGCAGGTCAGTTAACTCGTCCATGCATTGTCCATACTGAATTTTGACGGCTTGTATCTATTTGGAAACCAAATTTCATTGAAATTGACAATGTTGAATTTACCCGCCTTTTTTGACAGCCATTTTGAAAATGTCCGTCAGCAAACAATTTTCATCATCAGTTTTGAAGTTGCGAAATCAATACCTATTTGGAAACCAAATTTCATTGAAATCAGACAATGTTGAATTTTCCAGCCTTTTTGGTGGCCATTTTGAAAATGGCGGTCAACAAACAATTCGCAACATCAATATCTATTTTGAAACCAAATTCTATTGAAATCGGACAATGTTGAATTTTCCCGCCTTTTTTGGCGGCCGTTTTAAAAATGGTGGTCAACGAACAATTTTCAACACCAGTATTGAAGTCACCACAACATGGCAAAAATTTATCAATTTACACTTAACCTTCATCTTCTATAGTTTTGGAAATAAAAGACGAAAAATATGAAAAATTTTAGAATTCTGTGAAAAAAGGGTAATAACTCCTATAAGGGTTTTTGGATTTTCTTCAAAATTTCAGGATGGGTAGACCTTGATATGCTGGACATTTTTGCAATTTACACTTGACCTCTATCTGTTACACTTTTTGAAATAAAAAATAAAAAATGCATAAATTTTGAAAATTTTACGGAAAAAGGGCTATAACTCCGAGATAGGTTTCAGATTTTCTTCAAAATGCACAATAGGTAGATCTCATCATGTTAATCATTTTAACCCTATGTCAGATTTTTGATATCTGAAACGGTTTTCCGAGTTATTGGCCAAAACCTGCAATTTACCCCTATGTTCTCTTTTTAGCAACGGCGGCCATGTTGTTTGACCTGCCGCCTAATCGAACATAATTTTAAGAAGCCATACTCTGGTGATGATTCAGGCCAAGTTTGGTAACATTTGGCCCAGTGGTTCCAGAGGACAAGATTTTTGAAATTGTTGACAGACAGACCGACGGACGACAGAAGACGGACGCATAGTGATGGCAAAAGCTTACATGGCCTTTTAGGCTAGGTGAGCTAAAAATCAATCAAATCAGATTCTAAAATAGAAAGTGCACATCTACATTATGTCATAAAGACTGTGTTAAGTTTCATGAAAATCTACTCAGTGGTTCAGGAGGAGTAGCGAATAAGAGACGGGTACCCACTTGTAATGTAATGGCTAAGTACATGTTTTGCTATGGGAAACCCCAAAAATCAATCAAATCAAATTCTGAAATAGGAGGTGCACATCTACATTATGTCATTAAGACTGAGTTAAAGTTTCATGAAAATCTATTCAGTGGTTCAGGAGGAGTAGCAATTAAGAGATGGTACCCACATGTAACGTAATGGCCAAGTCCATGATTTGCTATGGGAAACCCCAAAATAGATCAAATCAAATTCTGAAATAGAAGGTGCACATCTTCGTTATGTCATGAAGACTGTGTTAAAGTTTCATGAAAATCTATTCAGTGGTTCAGGAGGAGTAGCGGATAAGAGATGGGTGCCCACTTGTAATGTAATGGCCAAGTCCATGGTTTGCTATGTAGTGGAGCAACTGAAGTCAAATTCTTTATATTTTAATCAACCCACCTAACATCAGGCTACATTAAACATCATTCGAAAAATAATTAGGTTATCTACCCATTTTTACCGTTCGTCAAATTGGGAAGTGGTCACGATTTTTTTAAATGAAGGTCAAAGGTCAAACATCTGAGATTCTCGTCAGATCATTTCAGTCACATTTCAATTAATAATATCAACATGAAGTTCAAAAATTTAGTTAAATGATTATAAATGTGTATAATTATATGTTTATGAACCATTGATAACAATTTAGAACACCTTTTTACATAAAGCGATCCACATGGTACGAATTTATAAACGAGGTCCAAAAACACGAATTGCCCTCTATATAAGCAGTTTGTGAAATGACCTTGACCTTTTGACCTTTGAAATTAACATAAATTCAAACGACAGACTATAAAGATGTTTTTAGTCAAATGAAACCAAGACTTTATTGGTCATTCTTTTGACAACTTAAATGCATTTATATATATTTTGAGGGACGCATTTCAATTGGGCGGATTTTCAAATTTTCAGTATTTCAATTGGGCGTTTTTCAGTTTTGAAATTTGGCGGAGATGCTTTAGAAGTAAAATTAATAGTGATATCATAGATCAAGTAAATTTGGTGACGTGACGAGTGTTCAAAGTTGGGGATACAGACTTCAAGCCCGAATAAATATGTAAATATGTAAATATGCAGTATCTTACAATGTTTTACTTTTAAAAATTATTCGAAAGACAATGTTAATTTCTTAGTCTGTCTTGTAATTTGTGGCTGACAGACATAATAAGAGTGCTTTCATGTAATTTGATGTCTATTTTATAACGGTATCTTTTATTAAATACATTTAAGATTGCGTTTGTCACATTTGGTAAAATCGATCAAATCAAATTTTGAAATAGGAGGTGTACATCTACATTATGTCATTAAGACTGAGTTAAAGTTTCATGAAAATCTATTCAGTGGTTCAGGAGGAGTAGCAATTAAGAGATGGGTACCCACTTGTAACGTAATGGCCAAGTACATGATTTGCTATGGGAAACCCCAAAATCGATCAAATCAAATTCTGAAATAGGAGGTGCACATCTTCGTTATGTCATAAAGAATGTGTTAAAGTTTCATGAAAATCTATTCAGTGGTTCAGGAGGAGTAGCGGATAAGAGATGGGTACCCACTTGTAACGTAATGGCCAAGTCCATGGTTTGCTATGTAGTGGAGCAACTGAAGTCAAATTCTTAATATTTTAATCAACCAACCTAACATCAGGCTTCATTAAACATCATTCGAATGATAATTAGGTTATCTACCCATTTTTACCGTTCGTCAAATTGGGAAGTGGTCACGATTTTTTTAAATGAAGGTCAAAGGTCAAACATCTGAAATTCTCGTCAGCTCATTTCAGTCACATTTCAATTAATAATATCAACGTGAAGTTAAAAAATTGAGTTAAATGATTATAAATGTGT
>MJUU01051563.1:24475-36298 GCA_002080025.1 Modiolus philippinarum | reverse complement strand
TATATAAAGTCAAATACCAAATTTGAAATGAATCTGTCCAGTAGTAGCTGAGAAAAGTGCGACGAACTTCGGACGGACGGACAGACAAGGGTATTCCAATATACCACCCACTCACGAGTGGGGGTATAATATAAACATCATTTTGCTTCAAGGGAACATTATAAATCAAACAAATCAGATCAAGCCCAGTTCTTGAAACTAAAATTAAAGTCCTTCACATCCTCGACAGCATATCACCATTACTTCAAAACAAGCTTCACAACAACCATCATCAGTCACCAACCTATATACTTGAGAGGTTTAGAATCATACCTAATTTCCAAGTATCATAACAAGAACCCTCCATTTGACAATCATAGTTCCAACAAAAACTTGATGCAAGCTAATCTAGATCAACCAGTAAATGGCCAGTAAAACCAATTAAAACAGACAAAGTAAGCACTGTAAATTTACTTGCAAATTACCCTGGTATATGAACATATAGTAGAATTAAACTAGAAGTACTGTGGTCTGCTGGGTCACAAATGAATACCACCGCTTCCCAAGTGTCATAAATTCCTTTAAACAGCTGCCAAGACCAAATTTGAAATCATTCCCACTCATAACTTCCAAGTAAAATGCGGCGAAAATTTCTCATCCAAACTATATTCAAACTTCAATATATTGGCAGACAGGAAAAAGTTACAAGGCAGACCAGAAAATGACCTTCATATTGTAACTCATCATAATAATGCTCGATACAAAATTTGAAATCAATCCCACTCATACAAGCAAAGAAAACAGCGATGAAAATTCTCATCAAGTCAAACTTCAAAATATCGGCAAACGGGAAGTGGTAATATGGTAGACATGAAAATAGCTTAAACATTACAACTCATCATAATTAAGTTCAGACCAAATATGAAATCATTCTAACTTAATATACAAGCTGAGAAAACTGACAAAAATTTCTCCCTCATAGTTATAGTTAAACATCAAAGAATCGGCAAACATGAAGTGCATGCACATCAGACTTGTAAATGGCTTACACGTTACTTCAGACCAAATTTGAAATCATTCCCACTTACAGAAGCCAAGAAAACTGTGACGAAAAATTCTCATTCACAGTGGGTAAAAGTAAAACTTCAGTATAGCGACAAACAGGAAGTAGTATTACGGCAGACCTGAAAATAGCTTACACATTACAATTCATCATAACCAAGCTTCAGACCAAATGTGAAATCATTCCTACTTATACAAGCTGACAAAACTGACAAAAATTTCTCTTTCATAGTTAGTTATAGTTAAACGTCAAAGAATCTGCAAACAGGAAGTTAATGCACAAAACGCTTGTAAATGGCTTACATGTTACAACTTATTAATATAAAGCTCCAGACCAAATTTGAAATCATTCCTACATATACAAGCCAAAACAACTGTGACAAAAATTCTCATCCACAGTGGGTTCAAGTAAAACTTTAATATATCAGCAAACAGGAAGTAGTAACACAACAGACCTGAAAATAGCTTATACATTACAACTCGCCATAACCAACTTTCGAACCAAATATGAAATCATTCCAACATATACATGCTGAGAAAACTGTGACAAAAATTGTGTGACCGACGGACAGACGAACAGACGGTCATCCCATCACTATATACTTTTTCAAGCAGGGGTATAACAATTGATAAAAATTGAATAACCCCATGGAGTTAAATGTTAAAGATCAGAAACAAAACTACATGTATTCATTAATAATGCATAAAGTCCACACACGAGGGAATGTCTGCTTCATATAAATGTAAATAGTTCCTTCTTTCAGGTGTGCTGTTCCTCAAAAGAAATGCAGGTAATCCACCTATATATGATAGATGCTAAAACTTACATATGCAAAGAGGGCAGTGCAGAAATGAGGTGCTACAGAAATAGTAAACTGTATTCTTATCGAAATTTTTAATAAAACATTAGTCAGAATCTGCAATTCTTAATTTTAATGCCATCTCATGTGTCAAACTCTGAACAAATCTGAGTGATATGAGTGTTACTAGCAAACTACAATTTAGTACATAAAAAGAATTGCTACATATCCATCAAATATATTGAAGAATTCAAGCTACAAAGATAGCACATCCTTACTGTCCTTTAATGCAAAATAGCTTGGAATGAACTGGTCATCAATAAAGTCAGAAATGTGCATTTATCAGGAATTCAATATTGCAGAAAAAATAAGCTACAGTATGGAACTCTTACTAAGACTCAAAACTACTGTGACAAGTAGTTGCTTAGAAAAGGAGACAAAAGGTTCGTAATCAGGTTCAACAGAAAATAACTTTTAAACTTTGCTTAAGTAGTGAGGCGCAGTAAAGGGCCTCATACTGATGCTGTTAACTGTTAACTAAGTACAATGTAAATTGTACAGATGACAGAAAAATGCATGTATAACTGACAGAAAGAAAAACAGTATACTCAAAGCAGTGGTATAATCATAAGAAATATTAATTTAGCCTCCTCTCAGGGTCTAATATAAGACAGTTCCTATCAGATGTATATTATTAATATGAAAATCGTGCAAATTTCCCCGAATTATGAATCCCTTCATTTTAGTTCCAAATTAAATTTCCAAAAGAGCCTAAAAATGCCAATATCCAATGCATGCTGAATTTATTCACAGTTTGGAGCATATTGAAGAGATGATTTGAACCTATAGAAATATATCTAGCAGATGAAACCTGATCAAGTCATATTATAAGATCTTAAATGTCTATAATAACATGATCTTCAGCAATACTTTGCTCATGGCCACACATTGTAACAAGATGAAAGAACAATAAGAAAAGTTGCTCCATTGCTACATATTTCACTGTATTGATCAAGATTTCATTACATTTTCTCCATATCCTTGTCTTTCCTTTGTCATTACAGTGCTTCAAATGAAGCATAGTTCTCTGCTTCCTCAATGATCAGGAAGTTTTCATATTTTGGTATAATATTTTTGTTTATCACAGTAAACTTTGGTAGTTTGTTATTTACATATTGTTTCCTTCAAAATTTATTGTTTGTCTGAGGTTTTATAGATATAGGGAATATCAATTAATGTTTAAACATTTATTGCTCTACCTGGATCAGTGAATCATACCCTATACAAAATGTATTCTGGCGGTTTCAGTGACCTTTTGTGCTTGGCAGAACCTGCATGTTTGTCGACATCATTAAGGTGCCATGATCCAAGCTTACAAACTCTGCAGTTAGGGTATTAAGAGCCTTGCATCGACTTGGCCATCCACAGAACCTGTTAACAGAACAGCCACACATGGATTCCCATGTATGGCTGGCAATGCCAGTAGTTTGCTGGGCAGTGCCAGTAGCTTGATTCTCTTTGACAGACTGTGAACCATATTAAAATGCAAGCTGTCCGTTCCATTACATGACTTGTATAGCCTTAAATACAACTCAAAATTCATCTGACTGTCTTTTTTATAATTGTTCACATGATCAAAGTAGGCACAATTTTCACTAGCTAATTATTGAGAACCTGTATTATCTCCCTTACAAAGGAACAAACATATTTGTTTAAACTTCTTCAAAATTGTGTTTTAACCTAATTTTCATTTCACATCTGCTTTTTCCTGAGACAACAAAGAAAATAGTATTTACCATATTTCCATTCGCAAAAATTTATAAAATTGTAGCCATCTGCAGGAAATATTTCATGAATGAACTGATGCAAGGATGGCAACTGTCGAATACAGCTACATTTCACACTGTATTTTAGCTTCATCTACACATATTTTCAGATTCAGAGCATTTTTGAATGAAATACCTTGTGTTAGGGAATTATTTTCTCACAATTTATAAATCTTTACACCCAGAGCATAGTAAACTTAATTTATGGTGAATATTCTGTCCAGATTACATCTGGCTCATACCTCTATACATTTTTACTTTATAGATGGCTGAAAACGATATGATGCATAAAAATTTTGAACATATTTGGTGTGATATTTCACTGGAGTTTTAGTTCTGTTCAGTTAAAATAACACTAGTTTACAACTAACTCTTTATTTCTTCCATCTGAATGTCTATAATCAGGTGAAAAATCAACAGTCTAAAGGAAAAAAACATCATATACAAAATATTGTGACAGAGATCAATGTACACATGACAATATTCCACTATGACATCATGCAATTGTGTGTAACTTTGACAATACCCAAACATTATGACATTACCAATTTGTGTAGACTAAACTGTGTTGTTGAATTATTTTTACACTAAATGATACATTTAATTTTATTAAAAGTGTACAAATGACAATCAAAGAGTATGAATTGACTTGCATTACTTGGCTATGTCACCAATTAATTTTTGACAGATAATAATTATCTGATTTCATGCTTAACATTCAAAATCTTCTACAAAATTAGAACAAGAAAAGTGATCTGTAAGCAGTGATTCTAAATCAGGATCTAAGTAAAATTTTGTTTTGGCACAATAACAAAGAGTAACATATGTGTACAAAATACATAATTGGCTTTTCATAATTCAACTCTAGAAACACATTTTACAGAAAAATGCCAAATGAACATATATATAAAATGTCTGTACAAAACAATGTGAAACAAAAGTATTTTTCATCATATTTGTCATGTCAGCAGTTTTATAAAAATTAAGTGTTCATTTCTTACACTAATGTACTTTATCTTAACACTTACAGAGTTGTGCTTCTTTTTTTTCTCATTTGATAAATACTTTTTATTTTAATTTTTATTAATTAATATGAACTTCAAATAATTTATTTTCTAGACAACCAGTAAAGCTGTAACCAAAAATTGTCATAAAATTCCTTCAACCTGATAAATTAAACAATAATCTATACTGAATGCAGTATTCAGTGTTAATGGATGTAATATGCTAAAAATATATGGATGAAATTACTAGTATAGCAACAGTCATGTTTACACAGAAATTTGTTCATTGCAGAAAACTGTAACAATACACGCCAAGGTCATCAACATTTCTGTTATAACCAACCATTAATTGACAATTCTTGTTCTGTTTATCAACATATGTATATTTTTTTCACAATCAGTATCATTATAAATTTTATGACTTCTTCATGCTTGGTTTCAGTTCATCAAAACATGATCTTAAGAAAATATGTGGCTTCTTTTGTGGATCAAATCCTTCATGGCCCTGAAAAACATAATAGCTTTTAATCAAATATTACTGTCATCTGGAAAACAAAAACATTTATAGTATCAATTGGTATTATTGCAGTGAGGATTTGTCATTATTTGTAGTATAAACATCACATTTCGGATTAATATTTTAGAATTCAGAGGAATTGGCAATTCATGTACATGTAGTACATATGTTAAATTTCCGCCAATTCTTTGACAGATGAAGGAATCCAAACAGAAAAGCCCAAATACACTGTACTTTTAATGTGGGTGCAAATCAGAAATATTATTTCTAGATGCATTCTTGTATAACAAGAAATTGACATATCACATTTATATTACCTGAGTATTTTGAAAACTTTTACTCTTATTTTTAGTTGCTTATTACAAGAATTGTGAATTCTAAGACTATTGCAAATAGTTATATAAAGCCCCTGACACTGCAAACATCACACTCATAACTTGACCAGAAGTCAATGCTTAATACCAAAATACAAACTGACACTGTATCTCATCTTATCATAGCAGTATATAAAACATCATGTTGCTGACAAAAACATCTGGACTAATGAACATTCAAGACTTGGACAAAATTTGAACTTACATATTATAACTATATATAAAGTATCAAGTAGATATCTCAAACAATGTGAAAACATGCACAACTGAAAATGTGGACAAAACTTACATGTTAAAAACTTGTAACTGTGCCAAAAGTTGACAGTAGAAAATGAAATACAAACTCTATATTATAACGATCTACTCAAAAGATCAAGTAAACTTACAGAACCTAAAACAAGAGAAGGGGCAGTCAGAAACGACAGCTAATCACCTCGCCAAATTGTTGAATGTTTATCTAATATTAAAAGCACTCCACAAAATTGTACCATTCATGATCTGGCTTGCTACTTAAATCTGAGCCAAGCATGTAAGAAATGTAGTGACCTTATTTCAACCAGGAGCCTCATACCCATAGCATATGCATCTACTGATGAAAGATTAATCTACAAGTTGTAGTATCCCAGATCTGGACTCTTACAAAAACTTTAACCTAAGTCACTCATGCATGAAAAGTAGGTCAAAGTGACCTAATTTTTATCTGCAGCTCTGCAACTTTACAAGACGCAACTAAATACAAAATATTATTCCTCTACGAGTTGTAGTATCCCAGATTAGGACTCTTACAAAAACTTTAACCTAAGTCACTCATGCATGAAGTGTAGGTCAAAGTGACCAAAATTTTTTTTTCTGAAGCTTCTTAACTTTACAAGACGCATCTACATACAAATATTATTCCTCTACGAGTTGTAGTATCCCAGATCTGGACTCTTACAAAAATTTAAACCTAAGTCACTCATGCATGAAATGTAGGTCAAAGTGACCTAATTGTTATCGGGAGCTTCGTAACTTTACAAGACACATCTACATACAAAATATTATTCCTCTTAAAGTTGTAGTATCCCAGATCTGGACTCTTACAAAAACTTTAACCTGAGTCACTCATGCATGAAATGTAGGTCAAATCCACCTATTCTATATATCATCCTCAAGTACTATTCAAGATGCATTCATGGACAAAACCTTTGTCCATCTATGACTTGTTATTCAAAAGATATATGGTCTTAAGTTTGAACAGACGGACAAATGGACAAGCGGACTAACAGACTAACGGGCAAAACGCTATATCCCTCCCCAACTTCGTTGGGCGAGAGGATAACTAAAGTTCTCTTTGTCCTGGCCAGTGAGGTACCACTAACAAACACATGATAATCATCACATTTATTTCCAAACTTCTAATGTGTATTTTTTGCACATAATAATAGTTACTTTAAAAGATACAAACCTTGGACCAATCATAACTGGTTGAGTATGCAAATACTGTTCCTTGGGAGTTAAAGTTACATGCTGTAATGGGTTGATCAAATTGGTCTGATGTTTTCAACTTTGTCCTAGCATCTTTGTCCCAGAAACTGAACTTACAATCAGAACCTACAGTTGCCAAGGTACCATGAACAGGATGAAATGATATATCATTTACCTGTAAAATATAGATAAGATATATACATGGTATATTCTATATATTTTTTTTATAGACAAATGATAGAACTGTATTGACAGTTGTACATATCATTATAAAACCTCTACCCCGATATAGTTTTTTTTATAGAATTGTATTGACAGTTGTACATATCATTATAAATCTCTACCCTTATATAATTTAGATTTAGTAATTTTGTAGTGCAGATTCTATAATTTCTCTCTATTTTGTAATTTCTGATCCACAGAAGAAACTGAAATTTTTAAAACAATATACAGTAAAACATGCCTAACAGAACCCATTGGGACTGATATTTTTTGTTTTTGGTTTAGACAGGTTCATTTAAGAATTGAATGCATTATTTTGAAGTTTCATTGGGGTATGAAAGTGTTGACCGAAGCACATTTTTAAAGAAGTGCCGTAGCGCTTCAGGTTGAAAATGTGCACCCAGTCATTTTTCAGAGAGTTTTGTCTACTGAATGGAATATTTTTCCTCACTGTTAAGAGGTGCAGGAGAAATCATGCTAATAAAATGTGAACAGACAATCAGATAAAAAGACAGACATGCATGCAAAGAAAAAACAAATAGAAATTCATTCTGAAGTTTTAAATGAAAATCTTATACCATGTATTTGAATTTTTTGCATATACTTAATATTTGTTATGTTCCTGGTTCAGTGGTTGACAATCTTGCTCTTATTTCAACTTGAGAGTAAATTTCACTGAAAGCAATGAATAAAACAGTTAATAAATCTGATTTTAAGGTAATTATTGACTTGTTTTCACCCAAAATTAAAACAAAATGACATAAATAACCAGACACACAGTATTGTTATCTAAACAAAACTAATTAACTTACGGCATATATATCCTGCATGCCATTTGTAACTCCATTCGATCTGTGACATTTGAATGTGAAATTATCCTTTGGATTGGTCGGGTTAACATAATGAATGGCGACCCTTCCTTCAATACTTCCAAGGGCAAATCCTGTAGGAGAGTTAGTTTTCTTGTCAAGGAATATGCTTACACATCTATGCTGGAAGACACAAACAAATGTAGAGATAAATAAGGTGTGCAAGTCTTGTCATATGACATTGAGAATTAACAATAAAATTGAAATTTGAAAACATTTCCTGACAATAAATTTCAGATTATGACATTCATTCAATTTTTTTGTTTGATAATCAATATAACGGAAAAAATATATAATAATATAACGGAAAAAAAACTTCCAGGTACAGTTTTTTTTTACCTTGAAACTGAATGAAACTTTAAGACCCTCTCCTCATACCAAAGATTTAGTATAATTCCTGCACTGATATAACAAATAAGTCTTTTTCAGCAGATTGGGATCAGTTTTGATTGAAATTTACAAGAATGCAAGAAGGCAGACTGAAATGATAGCATGTAAAAGCCTCAATTGACCTTAGAGATCAATATCTATCTTGTACATCCAGTACCAGAACCTCCAAAAACTTGCCTGTCAAAGGTTACAGTTTGCAGAGAATCCAGTACCAGAAGCGCAAGATATTGATCTTAAAGTTCAATTGAGACTTTTTATGCCCCGCCTACGATAGTAGGGGGCATATAGTGTTTGGGTGTGTCCTTCCTTCCGTTCGTCAGTCCCAAGTCAGGTTTACCCTGCGGTTTAAGTTTTTTTCTGTGAAGGATGTTTGCTATTATCATGAAACTTTACATAAATACTCATTAGGTTGTGAATAAACAAAAATCATAACTAGAGGCTCACATGAGCCTGTATCGCTCACCTGGTGACTGGTTTTATTCATTGTCACAAAAAGACCACCCATTCATACTATAAATCAGTTCACCAGATGTTACATTTTCAATCTTGGATGAGTTACAAACATAAAAATTACGAACTAGAA
Organism: Modiolus philippinarum; assembly: GCA_002080025.1. Taxonomy (NCBI): domain Eukaryota; kingdom Metazoa; phylum Mollusca; class Bivalvia; order Mytilida; family Modiolidae; genus Modiolus; species Modiolus philippinarum. The sequence continues at coordinate 27,208 of MJUU01051563.1, read as the reverse complement.
AGGGAACACCCAAAGACAATCGTAACCAAACTTGGTTCCAACTGGCTCAGTAGGTTCAGAGGGGAAGACATGTGCATTTCCCATAAGGTCCCTATATTAAACTATTTCCACGCTGGCAGCCATCTTGGATGAGGTACGAACGTCAAAATCACAAACTTTGAAGGGGACAAGCCAAGGACTATTTTGAGCAAGTTTGGTTGAATTTGGCTTGGTAGTTTCAGAGGAGAAAATCTTTGGATGTATTTCCCATAGGGTCCCTATGTTAAACTATGTTCTCTGCTGGCAGCCACCTTCAATGAGGTATGAACATAAAAATCACAAACTTTCCAGGGGACCACCTAAAGACTATTTTGATCAAGTTTGGTTCCAATTGGCTCAGTAGTTTCAGAGAAGAAGATCTTTGAATACATTTCCAATAGGGTCCTATGTTAAACTATGTCCTGTGCTGACGACCATCTTGAATGAGGAACGAACATAAATATCACAAACTTTAAAGGGGACCAGCCAAGGACAATTGTATCCAAGTTTGGTTCCTATTGGCTTATAGTGGTTTCAGGAGAAAAGACCTTTGAATGTATTTCCCATAGGGTCCCTATGTTAAACTATGCTCCCTGCTGGCGGCCATCTTAGATGAGGTACAACCAAAAAAATCACACACTTTAAAGGGGACCACCTTAGGACTATTGTGACAAAATTTGGTCCACATTGGCTCAGTGGTTTCAGAGGAGAAGATCTTTGAATGCATTTCCCATAGGGTCCTATGTTAAACTATGTCCCCTAGTGGCGGCCATCTTGGATGAGATGCTAATCTGCTGGACATATGTAGAAATTGTCCTGGAAAAGCTCAACACTTTTGTAATTCACATTTAACCTCCATCTCAAACAGTTTTTGAAATAAAAGTAACCTAAATGCTCAGACACTGAGCCTGTATCGCTCACCTGACAAAATGCTGAACAGCAGGATTTTTTGATGTTCTGTATGGTGGCCATGTTTTTTATGTGAATTTCCCATAGGACCAAATTAAACTTTGTTCTGTGCTGGCAGCCATGTTTTTCATTGGATCAGAACAAAATGAGCAATCTTTGTTCAGGACCTTCAGTTCATCATTCCTGTAAAGTTTGGTTGAATTTGCTNACTTAGTGTCCTACAAATAAACCTCAAAAATTGAATACATACCTGAAACTTAAGAGGTGATTCTATTTTGCTGAACTCCTGAGGTCTATTCTCCAGTTGATATATGATTAATTCTCTTCCTGCTGTTCCTACTACTGCCATTGGGTAACGCTATATCATAAAATAGTAAACAAAGTGAAGGACTTACAGATTCATTTCTCATATGATGAGTCATACAGTGTGTAACAATAGCTGTAAATAGGGGTCAAATGGCACTTTTTCAAAGAACCCATGCATAAAATTTCAATTCTTTTGTTTTATTGTTTCTAAAGTGCAAATCTCCAATATACCCCACAACCAATCATGTCTTAATTTAAGTGCCTTCTGACCCCATACAATTATTTCTGGAACAGTCTTAACAAAAAATGAGTTCATTCCTCTTTGTTTCAAATAAGAAAAAAACACTTCAAGGTGTTCAACTATTAACTAGAAGATAAAATAGCAGAAGTAGAGACCAAGTCTATCATTAGACATTGTGGAAGGGAATCATTTCTCAAGTTTCATAGCAATTATATGAAAATTCTAAGAAAAGTTTCATTAACAAACCACTTAGTCTGACAGAATATAGAATTCTTATAAAATAAAATACATTCCTCTCATAATGTTTTTGTTCCTCTACTAGGAAAAATAATTTCATTCAAACTTCTTATATTCTACCGAATCTCACACACATACAAATTCTTAAAACTTTGGCAACTCTAGAAATGCCATGATACAATCACATTACTATTACTTGTATATAAACATAATACAAACCACATCAGCACAATAACATCTTTCTGGTAACTGTATGGTATCCATTGGTGTTGGTGTTCTAGTGTCCCAAAACTGAAAAAAAGAACAATGATTTGTTAACAGAAATTTCATGTCCTTTTCTCAAGACACTGTGACAAACAAAAATATAGAGGTGAGATCTGACATGCAAACATTGGAAGTTAAAAACTATGATGTCTATTAGCAGTGAACTTTAAAACAACACAACAATTTGAAAGAACAATGATCTGATCATTTACTGACACAAGTCACACAACATGACTATTAATTTATATTTCTCATGGCAATTCCACTTTCAACACTATGCCATGATTGGTATGGACAGGTCACAGACGTATATTTTGTTGTCAACCATACTAGTTGTCAATGATTAAGACTTTAGTGGAATTCTAAGTTCGGCTAAAACTTTCTCTGATGAAATGTGGGATTTGCATTTTAGGTGTTGGCTGTTGAGAATTTATGTTTTAACCTTACCTTCAGTGTTTTATCCCAACTTCCTGTCATTATACAGGAATAATTTGGTGCTTTTATCCAATGGACTGTCTTGACTGGTGCATCATGCTATAAAATAAACAGAGAAATAATTCATACAAGTGATGACCCTAAAGGATGTCTCGCCTGTCCCTGCTGGACTCTAAATTGATGTGAAATCTAAGTGAACTAATCAGAAGAGTGTACATGCTCACTAGACTGTGAAATTGAGGTCAAGGACAAAAGTCACCTGCCAGACTGACATGTACTACCCAAGACCAACCTACATACCAAATATTATCAACCTACCACTT